>JAPPVO010001542.1:0-38289 GCA_030407325.1 Camellia japonica | reverse complement strand
AATGGCTATTTAGGTCCCCCAAGGTGTGGGACTCCCGTGGTGGTACTTACAAAACATAATTATATATAAGCTCATAGTCAAATATTCTTTAAAATATAAACAAATATATCCATGGGTTTCATTTTAGCAAATAGGATTCAAAAATTAATCCACGTAATTAAAATATTAATATAATTTATAATAATTTATAAAACATAGCTTATATAAAATAAATAATGGTAAGTCAAAACATACGTAAAATATATTTTGGTAACTCAAGGTGTAATATAACTCGCCTTAATTTTAATTCCAACTTTTACCTCAAGGTGTAATATAACTCACCTTAATTTTAATTCCAATTTTACCTTTCGCTCACTGTGACCCACTAAATATTCCAAACTAAACTCAAAGTATTATTTATATAAAGAAAACACTAAAGAGGAGAGAGAGAGAGAGAGGATAAGAGAGCTTGGAAAATGGGTGAGGATGAAATGGCTCTGGACATTTATATATATATAGGCGACAAAACTTGGGGAGAAAGACACTTGCGGGGCACGCTTTTATTTTTGGTACAGAAAATGTTACGTTTTAGTGTATTTTCGTCTAAAAAAAATATAGAGAAAAATATAATAAAAATATCATAATACTCAGAAAATAATTTCGAATAATAATATAAAGTTAATTTTTTTTAAAATCATTTATAATTAAATAATACTAATATAAAATTTAAAGGACTATTTAAATTTTTGGGTTATTACAACGACAGCATGACCTCTGTCGCCAATTTCTTTTGTAACGGCATTGCCTATGTCACCAAAAAACAAATTTTAGTTCTTATGTTTTTGTGACAGTGTGGTGCCGTCGCAAAAAAAAAAAAAAAAAAAAAATCATAATAATATAAAAATTCCTGTATAGAAATAACAATTTCTCCATAATAAAAATATTCTTGTATTCATAACTACACATTAACAAAATTGCCCCACTACATAATGTTCCATAATACATATATAATGTTTAAATACATAATGTTGTTTACAATTCAAAATAACATAAACCAAAACACAAAGTTTTCCTCATCATTCTCCGTGAGTAACAAAAACAAAAGTTAGTTACATTTTTCACAGGCATGCATTCCACAAAAAGCAAACTCTTACTCAGGAAATATCTAAAAACAAAAAACAAAAGTAATTAATAACAATATAATTATGTATTAATATGTTAATTACAGAAAAACATAAAAATTTAACTACTATACAATTACGAAGATAATTAAGTAAATAATTTTGCCTAGACCAAAATCCGGCTCTAACTCCTAAACCGAGAACCTGATTAGAGTCTCGTCTTCTCCCATAAGTCTCTCGTGCCAAGGCGGTCGTGTGTGCCAAGTTTTGTGCTAATCCGACGCCGTTTGATGATTTTGGGGTGTCAACACCTTGAATTCTAAGTTTCTTAAGAAACTAGTTTGTCTAGACCGAAATTCGGCTCTAACTCCTAAATCGGGAACCTGATTCGAATCCCGTCTTCTCCCACAAGTCTCTCGTGCCAAGGCGGTCGTGTGTACCAAGTTTCGTGCTAATCCGACGCCGTTTGGTGATTTTGGGGCGTCAACACCTCAAATTCTAAGTTTCTTAAGGAACTAGTTTGTCTAGACTGAAATCCGACTCTAACTCCCAAACCGAGAACCCGATTCGAGTCCCGTCTTCTCCCACAAGTCTCTTATGCCTAGATGGTCATGTGTGCCAAGTTTCGTGCTAATCCAACGTCGTTTGGTGATTTTGGGGCATCAACACCTCGAATTCTAAGTTTCTTAAGGAACTAGTTTGCTTAGACCGAAATCCGGCTCTAACTCCCAAACCGGGAACCCGATTTGAGTCCCATCTTCTCCCACAAGTCTCTCGTGCCAAGGTGGTCGTGTGTGCCAAGTTTCATGCTAATCCGATGCCGTTTGGTGATTGTGGGGCGTCAACACCTTGAATTCTAAGTTTCTTAAAGAACTAGTTTGCCTAGACCGAAATCCGGCTCCAACTCCCAAATCGGGAATCCGATTCCAGTCCCATCTTCTCCCACAAGTCTCTCGTGCCTAGGTGGTCGTATGTGCCAAGTTTCGTCCTCATCCGATGTTATTTGGATATTTTGGGGTGTCAACACCTTGAATTCTAAGATTCTTAAGGAACTAGTTTGCCTAGACCGAAATTCAGCTCTAACTCCCAAATCGGGAACCCAATTCGAGTCCCGTCTTCTCCCATAAGTCTCTCGTGCCAAGGCAGTTGTGTGTGCCAAGTTTTGTGCTAATCTGATGCCGTTTCGTGATTTTGGGGCGTCAACACCTTGAATTCTAAGTTTCTTAAAATACTAGTTTGCCTAGAACGAAATCTAGCTTTAACTCCCAAACCGGGAACCCGATTCCAGTCCCGTCTTCCCCTACAAGTCTCTCGTGACAAGGTGGTCATGTGTGCCAAGTTTCATGCTAATCCGACGCCGTTTGGTGATTTTGGGGTGTCAACACCTCGAATTCTAAGTTTTTTAAGGAACTAATTTGCCAAGACCGAAATCTGGCTCTAACTCCCAAACTAGGGACTCGATTTGAGTCCCGTCTTCTGCCACAAGTCTCTCGTGCCAAGGGGGTCATGTGTGCCAAGCTTCGTGCTAATCCGACACTGTTTGGTGATTTTGGGGCGTCAACACCTCGAATTCTAAGTTTCTTAAGGAACTAGTTTGCCTAGACCGAAATCTGGCTCTAACTTCCAAACCGGGAACCTGATAATATGCTTGAGCTTAATAACATAAAACTAAATTATAAAGATAATTTTTTTTGGACTTGATTTAATAAGAACCTATTATGAGGATATGCGTATTTGAATTTTGAATAAACATTCACTAGCTCATTCAATTGAGCTTAAAAGAATTATGACAATTAGAACAACCTTCCCAAATGTAGACACCTCATTTTTTAACGTCCGTAAGACTTAGACGATTGATTCGATGCACTTGATGATGAAAGTTGAATTATGAATTTGCAGCGATTCGAAATTAATCAGGCTCCCGAAATAACCTCAAATCTTCAATATTTACTTTGTTTGAACCTGTGACCTTTATTTTTGGACCTTTTCCCTCTATGAGTTGAGTTTGAACCAAAAAACAGGGGAGGCCATCAAGCGACGGCCGTGCATTGGTGATGGCCGGCTGTGGATATTGATGGCCGGCCGGCCTTCGATGGTATTAAACGCTGTTTTGGGCGAGAGGTCGCCAGCTGTCCATTTTTGAAGATATTTGCCACCTCCTGAGCTCGAATTCTATAAAAGAAAGGCTCTGGGATTGTTTTGGGCATTGGACAAAAAATCTAGAAGAGATATATACACATAGAGAGCGTTCTCTCCTCCTTCTTCCTTAGCAAGCAAGCTTTGAGCTAACCTAGCGTGTTTATTTCCACCATACACACCATACATAACCTGGTTTTACCACCCTAGAGCTTTGGTTGATCTTGAGGAAGTATAATTCAAACTAGAGAGTGCATAGGAATCAAGTTTGAAGCTCCAAGAACAAGTTTGCTTCTTGAAAGGTATAAGCTTGTATTCTTCTCTCTTGCTTCTATTTCTATCACCTACTTCATTTTTCTTGCTATTTTGTTTGGTTTTGAACTTGTTTGGAGTGTTGGAGTTGGGTTTGGAGAGTTACCAAAAGGGTAGAGAGAGCTTGCT
Organism: Camellia japonica; assembly: GCA_030407325.1. NCBI lineage: Eukaryota > Viridiplantae > Streptophyta > Magnoliopsida > Ericales > Theaceae > Camellia > Camellia japonica. The sequence goes on along the minus strand of JAPPVO010001542.1, from coordinate 34,612 downwards.
CTTTCTATACCTTTATCCATAACTCAAATCTTCTCATTTTCACTCTCACTCTTTGTTTTTTTCAAACTAATTTTCAAAGGCTTAAAAAACACTAAAAACCATGTTTTGAAGCTTCAAAAATGGAGGGGTTAGCCACTCCTCCTTACCTTTGTTCACTAGCTTTGCTTCTCTTCTACATTGCCAAGCTTTTAAAGCGTTCTTAGCCACTGTTTTTACCCTTTTAGGGGCTATTTTGGTGATTCCATGGCCCTTAAAATTATTTCATGCTTTGGTTAGTTCATGTGTTGTCTCACAAGTTAACCTACATAACTTGTTGTAATGTTTTCTTTGCTTTGTTTTCATGTTAAGTGTCTCACTCTAACCAATCAATCAACCATCTCATATCGTTCATTCTCAAGAATGATTTCAACCGATTGAGGTCATTCAATACATGTAAGAGAGATTTACACCTAATGTCTTAATCTCTTTGGGGATTCACCGTCAACGGTATAATCTCTCTCTCATGATTAGAGGGACCTCTTGTTTGACATCACTTCTTGTTTAGAGGAATTTAACATCACCATGGACAAATGGACTAAAGAATGGACATGACTAAAGCAAATTGACTTAAAATTTGGTTCAACACACTTAAAGAAAATGGCTTGAATAGCTTGAACTTGGCCGGACGTTATGCCAAGCTTCTTGTGTCAAGTGCCATCATGCATCAATTCATGGTGTTTTTGATGTCCTTGAAGCGTCTCAACTTCCTTTTTTTGAGTTCATTTCATGACAAAAATGGAGGGGTGGTCCATTTGCATTGCATTTATTGATTTTGTCCGAAATCATGTCCTAAAGTATCAAGCAATCAATTGCTCATTGATGTCTTCAGAAATGATTCCATTATTCTCTTGAGGCCTTCCTATGATAGAGAATGGAGGAAGGACAAACAGAGCTTGAAAAATGCTCTATCTGCCCTGTTTCACCTCAGAGCACAGAACAGAACTGTACACAAAATCAATGCATGGCCAGCCCTTTGTAGGCCCGGTCGGGCTTCAGTGATGCACGGCCGGCCCTTGGTGTTTGGTCAACAATGCAATTCTGCATAAACAGAGGCAATGGCTGAAGGTGGAATAGAGGCAGTTTGGGGCAGACAGAGTGGTTTTCAAGCGACTCATATGCTACCTCCATTCACCTCCTTTAGTGCTTGTATTGAATGCATTGTTTCATTAGCATAATAAATTGTGTTGTAACATTTTAATTAGTCCAATTAGTTGTAACTAATTAGTCGATGTTGTAATATTTAATTAGCTTAGCCTAGTTAAATTCTTAATTAATTATCTTAGATGGTTAGTTAATTATTCATTTCAAGTGTTGTAATAAATTAGTTAATTAGTTTAGCTATTTATTGAAGTTTTGTAATAATTAGCTTAATTAGCTTAGCATAGCTAGTTAGTTAGTTTATTTATTTGGACCCTCCTTCGCGAGGGGCGCAATGTTATAATAAGTGTGCGTACGTGTGTGCATGTTTTCCAACCCCACGTCTTTCTCCCTTTTATTTAATCGCTTTTAATGGTTAGGTTAGGGACATTTTCAATTAGCATACCTTATGCTTGCATGTTTGCATCCATTCATTTGTCTTGCATACACCAAGACTCGGCACATTATTCAAACTGCATCATAATTTCAATACTTCTTTGAATACGTGTTTTAAAGCATGCTATCAAAGTGTTGCAAATACCATGATTAAAATAGCCGAGCCTATTTTTAGTTGCATTATTGCATATGTTGCATTAGACACTTAACATAGTTAGGATCATGCATCTTTCTAACTAGTTTTTGTTTTGGCTTGGAGTACTCGGTAAGCCTTTATGCTTTAGCATACTTGCATGAGTGTGATTGCCATGTTGCCATATTTTGCATGCTTGCCATGAGGCTATGTACTTATTTGCTAAATTGCATGAATGCTTGTGGATGGAGGCTTTGTTGTTTGGATTGGAATGATTCAATAAATGTGTGTTTTAAGCCCACTTTGTTGTGACAAATCATGTTTTAAAGCCCACTTGAGGTGGCAAATCCGCATCTTTTAAGCCCACTTGAGGGTGGCAAAATCAAACCATTTTCGCAAACAAACATGACTTGAAATGTTTCAATTCTTGCGATTTAGTCTATACTTGCTTGTGTGCATCACATAGTAATATTAGCTAATAACCAGAACAAGAACACATAAGGTTTATAAAATAACATATCATGATTAGTAGACGCCGATCTTTGATCGGGCGAGCGCGGGTGCTCAATTCATGACCTTTCCCCTCGTACCTAAGTTCCCGAGCCGATGTAACTTTGGTGATGACGGACACGTGGCCTTTGGTACGAGTTAGGATTTCCTAAATTTTTTCAAAAATAAAATATTTAGGTGGTGACTCTGTATCTGGTAAAGCAGTCAAATTTTGGCATTATTTGATTTAAAATCGATTTTCCAAAACGATTTGCCGGATTGGACTCTTTGGTATTTATTAGTTTCACATTGCACTTGTGAGACTAGATTCAGAACCGCGGGAGTCCCAACTGTGAGGCCTTTCATTTCAACCCTGTCCGAAAGGCGGGGCGTGAGAAAATGTGAGTCCACACCAAATCAGCAGTTTCACGAAGATGAGGTTCAATACACCAAATTACCTTCTTCTAATGCAGGACAACTTAGGAAACTTGGGACCAAGCTACCTACACATGTTCTATAATTAGTTTAGGACCTTCAAGAAGATGAGTACCTTTCATGGCCAAGACCTTCAAGAACAAGTGAACCAAACTCCCAAAACTTGATTGGCTCCATATTAGTTACAAAATATGCCTGCAAAACCAACATGATATTGTAAATTTGTCAATTAAAGCCTTTCAAATTCAAAAAATGTCATTGACCAACTTATGGGCAAATTACATAACAAAGCTTGACTATGCCATGTTCCTTTTTATTATTATAAATTGCTCTACTTGTATATATATGTACACAGAGAGAGAGAGAGAGAGAGAGAGAGAGAGAGAGAGAATATGATTTATTGACCAATCCATCTTGGCCATATTACATTAATGGTCAAGAAGCAGTTACCAAAAATCTTTTACACGTATAAATTATTAAGTCTCTAATGAAGACGGTTAATTTATGGACCAGAAAGTTTAAAATAGAGCGCAAGAATGAAATACAAAAAACACTACCTACAATGAACAATTTAAGCCATGGATATTAAGTTAGGAATAAAGAAGAATTAGCATTTTTGTGATGAAAAACTACGTTAAAAGGTAATGGCAAGGACATTATGAGGTACAAGCAAGTATAATTGTCACGAAATTTGCCTTGTCAAGAACTTGCCTCATGAAATAAATGGACTGATAATAAGAAGAAAAAATGAGACAAAAATGGGATAAGTTCAAGTATTAAACTAAGTCCCAGAAGAATTTATATACAGATATATAGGCTTTGATGGGTTATCATAATCCAACCACATGAACTGAGCAACAAGAAGCACAGTTACTGGTAGCACAATCTGTAACAATCAGACAGAAAAATAACTATTATTATGGTGTAACAGCAGCAAGATTGATAAAATTTATCAACCATATAGCCACTTAGATATACAGTGAACATAAATGAAGCAACAAGTAAAGAGAATAAACCTCTGTGACACTTTCAGACTGTCGGCGGACGGGATTATCTTCAGTCTTGAACATGTCCATTTGTGAAGGACTTAAGCCATAAAGATATTGAGGAGCATTCTTGTAATTATCTATCACTACAGGTAAGAAGATGGGAAAGTGATAAGTAATCATCTAAACAATGCTTATTTCAGATAAAGTCATAGAACTCAAATTCAAGATTTGACTTCATAATCCAATCAGATGCGACATCAAAATTAGATTGCGTTTAAGTTCTTACACAACATACCACCCAATTGGGGCAAAACCCCATCTATTGCATCAGATCAGGTTAGATACATTCAACATGGATGTAAAGGAAATATATACACAAAAGATTGATGTTACACCATTCTCAAATACCTTTACATCATGTTTTTTAATTTGTAAATTTACTAGCAAACGCATGTTTCTACACAACCTAGAGTTGGCTAGGATTCTCCAACAAATCTTATAACCCAAATCTCTATATATTTGAATTACCAAAATCCTTGACCTAATATGAGCAATAGAAACAACCAATCACAAATTCAAACCACAGTTCTACACAAACTAAAAAAACCCATATCAAGGACTAAATTCTTAATCATTTTAAACAATAAGCATATCTGGAAATATATGTATATACATATATATCCCACTCTAAATACTATACAAGTTTTGTATCAAACAAATGTTTAGTGTGGCAGAGTTAGAGATGGACCAAGCTGCCACACTTCTTGTTGGAGTATAAGAAGTTATATTTTATACATTACATCCTCTCTTTTTCATAATAATCTTTTTTATTTTCTGATGAATCATGCTTACCAAATGGATTGAAGCACAACGGCAAAGGTCCTCTTGTCCAAGTCTACGGAGAAGGAAAGAGGATAGACTTGAACAAAGGGTTAAACATGTTATTTGGGAACAAACGGGGATGCCATTTGTTCATTAGAATTGTTCAAAAATTTTAAATAAGTGGAACTGTTCTATGGAGTGTAGGGGAGGTCATTGGAATTTGGTGCAGCTGTACAAGAAAATAATAGACAACCTTTTGGTAGCCTTGAAAGTGGCTTGTGCATGTAGGCAACTTCAATGGCAATCTATAATTAACTTTGAAATTAATTAAAAACTAATTTGTGTAGCATAATATGGCCACAAACAAAAGGTTAGCTTCATGAAGCACTAAATAATAAATTAATTTTTGTGTGCTATTTTGTTTGCTAATTTCGATAGATATCGTTGTTGTAGTTAGGTATAAATGCATGAACCTTTCCATGTGTATTCAAATAACAAATGTCAATGTGTATATGTGGAGTCTATTATATTTAAAAAATAGTAGAACCCTTTATGCCCACATAAAAACCAAAGAAGTGAAAAGTTTGGGGAAAATATTTAGGTGATCTTGAAAAGAATTCAATTAACTAATTTATGGAAACAAAATTATTTAATTTTTAAGCTGAGAATTAAAGAAACTTGAGTTTGAATTGAATAAAATTGAATTAATAATTGCATCATTGAATTAGAAAATAGAACCAATTTATATAAATGGAACAAATTCCTAACATAGGAAGTACATAAGAATTTATTGTTACAGTAGAAAATTCCCACAATTACAGTATTAATATATCTCAAAATTCTATGAAATAAATACATTATGGCACAAAAAAATCAATTAACAAAATAAAATTTTCAATAAATATATATGTATTGAGCAACTATGGCACAAAAAAATCACAAGCCAATTGCTAATATTTTTATTTTCTTTTTTAATTTTTTCAGTAGTTAATATAACAATAATTGCTAGTCTACCAATATATCTACAACCACTACAAGAGACCAAAAAACAAATAGTTCAAAGAAACAGAGACTAAATTCAAAAGAAACAATAAACAATAAAAAACCCTAATTAGGTATCCAAAACACAAAGCAAAGCACTAATTCAACATAAACCATAAACAATTTATCATAATCAACCACACATAGGCCTAATTTATACTAAATTGGAGAAATTGAAGAAAAGAAACAGCAATGGAATGGCCAAAAACCTAAAATTAAATAGAAGTGATATATATATATATAGAGAGAGAGAGACAGAGATAGAGACAAAGACAGAGAGTGCCTTAACCTTAGCTCAATGGATCTATGATTTCGACTTTAGAGGCTCTAATCTGACAGAAAATGAAGGGCCGAACCAGAGACTCTACGGAGGCGGATGAAGCGGCAGATTCGGAGGAAGAAGAAAAAGTAGTGGTGACAGTGGATGTAGATATTTGGTGTTGTCGTAGTCATGGTCGTGGTCGTGGTCGTGGTCGAGGCAAGAGTCGTGAGGCGATAGAGGAGGAGCAGTAGTGGACCAAAAAGAGATGTTGAGCGATTCAGGGACTCGCTTTTTCACCGCTGCTGAGCTGCCGCTGCTAGCCGTCATCACTCGCTGCTTACCATCGTCGCTCGCTACTTGCCATCGTCCCCTCTTGCTGCTGCACCAATGTCGTTGCTTGCAGTCGTGAGAGAGAGAGAGAGAGGAGAGAGAGAGAGAGAGATAGCATCGTAGAGAGGGAATTTTGAATTTGGGGATTTTTTGTTTAAGGGATTAGGGATTGGGGATTTGAGATCGTAAGAAACAAAGGGGGAAAGAAACGGGGAATTCGGATAGAAAAAAAAAGGGAAAAACGAAAAGAAAAAGAAGAGAGTTAGATAGGCCGGTGTGAACGACGTCGTTTTATTTATTTTTTGTTAAAATGAATTTATTTTTTTGTAGTTAATGAAATTTTTTTTTTTTTTTTCATTTTTTTTAGTTACTAAGGTTGAAAATTTATTTGTTTCATTTTTATTTTAATGAAAAAATTTATTTTTTTTTATTTGGTAGAAGTAAGGGTAATATTTTAATGAAAAATAGTTTCCTTTAAAATAAAATTTATTTTTGTGGTCAATGAAAAATATTTTTCTGTGGCCCATTTTTTTTGGTTACTAAAAATCATGAACTAATTTTTTGTGGTAGAGGAAAGGGAGTGATAGTAGTTGTGAAGGTGGTGGATAAGAGGTGATGGTAGTGGTGGTCGTGATGGCAAAGGAGATTAGTGGTGAAGTTATGGTAGTGGTAGAGGATATGGAGTGGCGGTGGTGGAAGAGAGGTAATGGTAGTAGTAGTGGCAGTAGTGATGGTGGTAGTGGTAGTGGAGTGGTGGCGATGGTAGTAGTAATGGTAGTCGTAGAGCTGGAGTGGCAACAATGGTAGTAGTGGTGGTAGTGGAATGGCATTTGCAGTAGTGGTGAAGGTGGTAGAGAAGATGTGTAGTGAAAGAGAGAGATGAGTGAGAGACAAATAGAGAAGAGAGATAGAGAGAGACAGAGAGACAGAGACAGAGTGATAAGCAAGAGAGAGACAAAGTGGTCGCTAAAAGTGCATTTTCTTATAGTGGATCGATAAATCGAGAGGGAGCTTGGTAAATAGAGAAGAGGGAAGGGAGAGAGTGAGCAAGGCAAACACAGTGGGGAAGAGAGAGACAGACAGATAGACAGACAGACAGATATGTAGACAGAGAGATAAAGAAAGAGAGAAGAGGATGAGTGTGAGAGAGAGAGAGAGAGAGAAACAAAAAAAAAAAGAGAGAGAAACAAGAGATGAGCGAGAGATAGACAGAGTGAGATAGAGAGAGAGAGAGAGAGAGCCTAAAGAGATGAACGAGAGAGAAAGAGAGACAGAGAGAGAAGAGAGATGAGCGAGAGAGAGAGAGAGAGGCAAACAAAAAGAGAAGAGGGACGAGTAAGAGAGAGAGAGATAAAAAGATGAAAAAATGAGTGAAAAGAGAAATGTTATATCAAAAGAGTAAGTTGATGTTGTTTTTTTTATTTTTTTTATTTTTTTTTGTGACAGAAAAATGCTGTTGCATTATTCAAGAATTTGTCACTTGAGCGTAAACTCACTCGCTCGAGCATAAACTCCCTCGCTCGGACGAATAAGAAAAAACAAGGCTCCCAAAAAAAATGCCCTTTTGAGCATAATAAAGACACTCACATTGTCAAGTGGAACCTGGAACAAAAGAAGGTTAGCAAAATAGTAAGAATATGATACTAAGATGAGATAATCCACAAACCATGAAGCCCACAAACTCGCAATTTTGACAATATGAGCACAATATTCATGAGCAAATCAGGTAACCATCAATCAATGAGGATAAGCGACATGAGAATACATAACTCAAAGACAACCATGAGAGCTCAGCTAATGAATGTGTTGTGTGTGTGTTGTGTGTGTGTGTGCAATCCTTGAGAGGCCATAGAGCTAGAGTTAATGATCGTAGTGATCGGATGGCGGGACCTCCAGCAAGAGTTACTGAACATCACAGAGAAAAGTCAAACTACTAGAAATCAAGGGGTATTTATTAAGTAAAAGTGGAGGCTTTCCCTCAATTAATGAGTCCTTTTTTTTATTTATATTTTGACTATTCTTGTTTGTAGGCAGTCACTGGTAGCGTACATGCTCAAGAGTATGGAGACCAAACCAGAGAAGCGTGAAATCAATAAGGATAGCCTGGTTGGTGCCTCTAAGTAGCCTTTCCTAATGCCCGGACTTCAATGAACTGAGGGAGGAACCGTGGACGTGAAAAAATGATGGTAACTGGTTAAGAGACTCAACATTACCCATGATATGCCAGTATAGGTCAATTCCTCTAAAAATGTAAAAAAGACACTGTTAGTGGTCCATAGAGAACTTTGATCACTTGTGCGGAAACCCCTGCAACAATTTATCTCAAGGATGTGTACAAAATGAGACCATGAAGTCAATGAGCATGAGTATTCAGAATGAGCTATGAACAAAGAAGAATGAAATCTTGCAAGCAACATGAGAGGTGTTCATATGACTCTAAATGCGGAGATGACAAGAATCAATGACAATGAGATTATAGCATCCAAGTATACATAAAGCCAATCACGCTCACCCACTCAAGTAACAAGTCACACCCTAGTGACTGAGCACTACACCTAAGTTCTTTCTAAGGAACTCAAACCTGAGAAGATCAAGGGGTTTTGTAAAAATATTAGCCTATTAATGCTCAGTGGGTACTTGTTCAAGAACAACAAGGCCCTCTTCCACTAACTCTCGAATGAAATGATGACGAATGTCAATGTGTTTGGTGCGAGAGTGTTGGACATGATTTTTAGAAATGTTAATGGCACTTATGTTATCACAGAAAAGGGTGAAAGTGTCCTGGTCTATACCATAATCACGAAGCATTTGCTTCATCTACAACATTTGTGCACAACAACTTCCTGTAGCAATGTACTCGACCTCAGCGATCGAGGAGAAATAGCATTTTGCTTTTTGCTATGCCATGCAACCAGATTATTCCAAGTAAAACACCCCCCGGATGTACTTTTCCTATCATCAGCACACCCTGCCCAGTCGGCATCAGAAAAAACCAGTAATTTCGACTATAGTGTTGGTAGAAAACCAAACCCCATACCCCAGTGTCCCATTAACATACTTAATGATGTGTTTGACCACAAGAAGATGAGACTCTTTAGGACTAGCCTGGTAACGGGCACAGACACCTACACTAAATACAATATCAGGTCGATTGGCAGTAAGGTAAAAAAGACTCTCTATCATACTTCTATAAAGGGTAGGATCAACATCAGTACCAGATGAATCTTTAGAAAGGTGAAGACTGGTGCTCATGGAAGTACAAGCATGTTTGGTTGACTCTAGACCGAACTTTGACACAAGGTTTTTGGCATACTTAGTCTAAGAAACAAATATACCCAAAGGAGACTGTTTAATTTAAAGACCCAAGAAGTAAGATAACTCTCACATCATGCTTATTTCAAACTCATGTGTCATGTAATCCGAGAAATATTTCACAAGAAAATCAGCAGTGGACCCAAACACAATATCATCAACATAAATCTGAGCAACAAGTATATGAGACTTAGTATGTTTCACAAATAAGGTCTTGTCCACACTACCCCTTTGAAAATCATTATTAAGCAGAAAGGTAGTAAGTCTATCATACCAAGCTCGAGGAGCTTGTTTCAACCCATATAATGCCTTGTCTAACTTGTAGACAAGCTGTGGACATTTTGGGTCCTCAAACCCTTTTGGTTGCTCAACATACACCTCTTCTTTCAAGTACCCATTCAGAAAGGAACTTTTCACATCCATTTGGAACAATTTGGACCCAAGAAAACATGCAACACCAAGTAAAATATAAATAGATTCGAGACGTGCAACAAGGGCAGACATCTCATCATAGTCAACACCCTCTACTTGTGTATAGCCTTGAGCAACCAACCTAGCTTTATTTCTAACCACAGTACCATTCTCATCATATTTATTTTTAAATATCCACTTGGTACCTATCACATTCATGTCTCTAGGTTTGGGAACAAGAGTCCAAACTTTGTTACGTTCAAATTGACCTAACTCTTCATGCATAGCATTGACCCAACTATTATCTAGTAAGGCCTCTTTTATATTCTTAGGTTCAATTAATGAAACATAACACATATTAGATACCTTCTCCCGAATTTGTCTTCGGGTTTTCATTCGATCTAAGACACTTCCAATCACCTGTTGAGCCAGATGAGTCAGTTTTACCCTTGCTAATGGTTTGAACTCTGGACTTGTAGTGACAGGAGCATCAGAAGTGGTGTCTCTTTGTGCACTTTTTGGACTCGGACTTACCTTAGAAGTTGGTGCTAGCTTACCTTCTTGAGCTTGGACCTCTGCTTCTCCTTGACTTTGTGGTTCAGTAGCCAGGATTGGAGACTCATCATTTTCTTCCTCATTTATCGTTGAAGTAGGAGAACCTGTGTCATCTATAACCACATTGATCAATTCCATTAAAGACAAAGTTCGCAAGTTATAGACACGAAAAGCTCTACTAGTGGTTGAATACCCTAGAAAAATACCTTCATCACTTCGGGAATCAAATTTGCCCAAAGGCTCTCTATCTTTAAAAATGTAACATTTACTCCCAAAAGTTTTGAAATATTTTACATTAGGTTTCAATCCCTTCCACAATTCATATGGAGTTTGCAAAGTATCGGACCTTAAATACACACGATTAGCAACATAAACCACGGTATTTAAGGCTTCAACCCAAAACATTGGAGGAACTTTCTTTCTAAGGAGCATGACCCTAGCCATCTCTTAAACAACTCTATTTTTCCTCTCAACAACTCCATTTTGTTGTGGAGTAATATGAGTAGAAAACTCATGCTTAATTCCATGCATATCACAAAAATCCAAAAACGAACTATTTTCAAACTCACGAACATGATCAGTTCAGATTCTTATGATACGTCCAATAGAAACATCATGTTCATTTTGGATTTTAAGGACTAAAGTCTGGAAAGCACTAAACGTATCAAATTTTTCTGGTAAAAAATTAACTCATGAAAAACGAGTGTAATCATCCACAATTAAAAAAATGTATCTTTCACCTCCAATGCTTTCAGTGCGAGTGGGTCCCATAAGATCCATATGAACCAGTTCAAGAGAACATTTGGTTGTGAAACTATTCACCTTTTTATGAGGGGCACGGGCTTGCTTCCCAAGTTGACATGGTCCACACACATGGTTCACATTCTTACCCGTTTTAGGTACTCCTCTCACAAGCTCTTTGTTGGCTATCTTAGTTAGGTCTTTGAAATTCATGTGACCTAATCTTTGATGCCACAGATCAATATTACTTATGATGGCTGAGTGGCAAGTGAGATCATTAGTGGTAACAATCCCATAGCAGTTATCAGATGTGCGAACCCCATGCATGACAGTATTTCCCTTCTTATCTAAAATTTCACATTTATTTTTTTGAAAATAATACTTCATGGTGGGAATCACACATTTGACTAATGGTCAAAAGATTTTCTTTAAGGCCATCTACAAGTAATGCATTTTCAAGCTTGGGAAGACCAGCCACACTTATAGAGCCCTTACCAATGAATCTAGAAGTGCCACCATCTTCAAAAGTAACAATTCCTCCTTTATATTTTTCAAAAGAAGTGAAATAGGATTTGTCACCAGACATGTGATGAGAGCACCCACTATCAAGATACCACATGTGTGAGTCACGCGCTTTCAGAGTAGTGTAAACAACAAAACAAGTCAAGTCACCCTTTCTGACCCATATCTTTTTAGTCTTAGCAAAATCAGGACTGCAAGTCTTGGTAAATGTCTTAGCGTTGTGAACACCCTTATGAATTTTGGTGTTCCACCTAAACATGTAAGGTTGTCTCCTAACCCAAGGAGTATTAGAATTTCTACCCTTTTGAGACACCTTACTAAACAACTCAAAACAACAAGGATGAATATGGTCATACCTACCACAATGATGACAAACAAAAACAGGTTTTACCTCTCTTTTGTTGATCTTGCCCCGTTAGGCAGATGAAGAGAGGGATCACCCTATTGCACCTTCAGCTTTCCCTTTGTTTGAGTCTTGATGTTATGTGATGTAAAGGCTTATCCCTTGGGAACTGTCGCATTACCATAGCTTAGCCCACTTTTGTCACATCCCATTTGTTGAGACCCGAGGATGTTTTCTAATGTCTTTGACCCTTTGTTCCACATAACAATTGTGACTCTAGCATCTCTAAGTTCTTTTATTTCTGACCAACCATCTCTTTCAATGCAGCTTGTGACATCTCAAGGTTTTTAATCTTCTCTTCATATGTGGCATATATTTTCAAAAGTTGGTTCCCTTCGGTCTCACAAGATAGAAGTTTTCCACATAGGTCTTACCTGTCATTAGAGATCTTGATGACATTCTGCTTTGCTATTGCAATATCTCCTTTTAGCTTGACATTCTCGTTTTTACATGCTTTGATTTTGCAAGTCAATTTGTCATTGATTTTGGGTAAGTTCAGAGATTCATTGTAAACCTTTTCATAGGCTTATTGTAGATCATCACCATCGATCTCATCATTATCTTCCAAGGTTTCATCATCTTCATCTTCATTTTGCTCCTCTTTCTCCTTAACCTCATCCAGCAGAGCAACCAAGGTATGAAAGTTGGTGGATAGTGGTGACAATGACTCTCCTCTTTCATGGAATTAACTCAGAATGTCCCATGCACCTTTGGCCTTTATGCAGTGAGCAATCCGTTGCTATTCTTCGTCAAAAATTGCTTCACGGATGGCAGTCAGAACTCTGTGATTGCTTGAATTGTCAGTGCTTTCAACATCCTCTGCAATGGCTTGCCAGCCCTCAGGGTCGTGAGCTCTCAGAACCGTCCTCATTCTGATCTTCCAGAACAAGTAATTACTCCAATCAAAGGTAGGAGCACGGTGCAAATTCTGACCACAAGCAAACTCAACTGGCTTTGGGGATGATTGAGTGACAGTAGACCAGAATGCCATGTAGGTACTATCTCCGTCTTCACCGGATTCAGTTTCTTCGGGTTCTTGCTCTGACCCGCTTTCATCATCCCAAGCCACTATATAGACTTTCTTCAGGTTCTTTTTCGATGGACATTCAACAGCAATATGTCCAAACCCTTGACATTCGTAACACTTGACACCTTGCCACTTCACAGTCCTTTTTTTTTTTTTTTCTCTCTCTAGTTTTTGGAGCAACTTTTGGTGGAAAAGTTTTGGGTTTTTCATTACCCTTATCTTTTGAACTAGGATCCTTGAAATTAGCCTTCTTTTTCTTTAAATTTTTTTTTTGAACTGTTTGGTAAACATGGCTATCATTTCGGACTCTAGATCAAACTCAATCTCAGAGGTCTTAATAGTCTCATGAGCACTAGTAAAAGCCACACTATCTTTTTGTTTTTTCTTAAAAATCTGGTGGGCTTCATAAGTCTACAAGTTTCCAACCAACTGATCAAGCTTGAGGGTATTAACATCCTGAGCTTCCTTAATAGCTGTAACTTTTGATTGGAACCTCTCAGGTAAAGACCTCAAAATTTTTCCAACAACCTTAGCTTTAGGGATTTTTTCATCGAGTATGAAATTGGAATTGACGATGTCACTAAGTTTAGCATAAAAATCATCAAACGTCTCATCGTTACGCATAAAAAGAGTTCCAACAGAGGAGGTGAGACGTTGAAGTTTTGATCTTTTAACGAAAGTAGTACCGTCGTGAATAGTTTCAAGAATATCTCAAACCTCTTTTGCTACCTCACAAGTGCAAATACGACGAAACTCTTCAGGTGTAACAAAGCAAAAGAGGGAGTTGAGAGCCTTACTATTCCAACTCGAATTTTGATAATCGAATACGTCCCATTTATCAAGAGGTTTGGAAATATCAACACCATCAATGGTGATAACAAGTTCCCTTCACCCATAAATCACACAGTGTCAAACTTTCTCATCGATAGATATTAAAAACGCTCTCATACAAGCTTTCCAATAAGAATGGTTTGTACCATCAAGTAATGGAGGTCTATGGGTCGAGTTACCTTCACGAATTGAATCCATATCACCAATCACACAAAATCACACTCCTATAGTTTTGATAAAAACAAAGAGTGACATGCTCTAATACCAATTGAAAAACCTAAGTAATTCGTGATTCGGCTTAAGATTAATTGTACCAATTCTCAAACAATTAAAATTAACAATCTAAATCATCAAGCACGTACGAAAGTGATTTAGATTGTTGTTTCAAAAAACAATAAATCCACACAAACGATTTTTATGTGGAAAAACCACAATTGGAGCACCTCCAATTGTGATTAAAAAATCACGGGCGAAACGCCACAAATCAATCCACTATGAAGGAAATAAAGAATATAAAACAACCAAACAAATTACCTAAACTCTGTCAATTTGTCTTCAACGATTTGTATTTCTTCCACTGCAACCTTCGTCTTAGAATTGATTAGATTGATGTTGATTTCACAACATCCACGTTAACTCAACGATTGCGCACAGTTTCGAACACCTTCGAACACTCCATGCTTGAATCTCCGGATTCTACCGAAGAAGAACACTCTTGAAGATGATCACTCAAACAACCCTTTGATGTGAATTGTCAAACCATGTGAGTTCAATACTCAAGCAAACATCAAAGGAAAACTAGTAAAGTTGCCCCAGAACAAAACCCTAGAGCCCTCCAAACAAATCTAGAATCATAAACCCTAAAACGGACTGAAACAAATATTTATAGAAAATAGGGGCCGCGAAGGTCACTCGGGCGAAGACTCTCTCTCTCGAGTGATGAACCAATTACGCGTGTACTCCTTAAGTGGCGTCGCTCGAGTGCACAATCTTCCTTCCTAGTATATTTGCAGACAAAGAAAACTTTTGGGAGCACAGCTTCTTCGCTCGAGCCAAAACTTCTTCGCTCGAGCATGCAAGGCAAAACAACCAGGAAACTTACAGCTCAATAAATGATATTTGTTCATAGGATTGACAAAACTAAGGGTCCTAACAGTTTCCATGCACCTTGTTTCTCCGCCTGTTTGTCTCTCTATGTATGAGACGGGGTCGCATGTGAAGAGCTGTTAGCTTGATACACATTGTTAGGCCTATTTCGTAAGAACTTAAACTTTTGGAATAATTGGTGACTTTAACATGGTGTCAAATGAAACTAGCATCATGCGCATTCAAATGTAGGTAGCCATATAATTTCTTAAAAGTAAATCTGGTGAGAACTCTGAAAGTCTATTGAAACTTATTTGGGGTTAAAAATAATAAATAAAAAAAATCTGTAGTGAAACTTGTGTCTAAAACATTCCACTATGACATACCCACAATTATTGGGTTTTAACTATTTCTTTGTTGGGAATTTTTGACTTGTGAAAAAGCTGTAAATTGTAAAGCTGAAGTCACTCCTTTGGATAATTATTAACAGTAGATGTAACTCAGACTTCTGTATCTATAATTATTGCAAGATAATTATTGTATCTATCATTGTTACAGCCAGTGGATCAACAACAGCGTCTTTCATTGTGCTTTGACCAACTTCTAGCAGACATCTCTCGAAGCTTGGAAACAAAGAACAGGGACAAATTCACCCAGAACCTGACCAGATTCAGGAACGACTTCCGTACTAGATAATATTCTACTCTGCTCACTGCATTCAAGTACTTTAAAAATAATATTAAAAAAAAAAACCTATGTATATAACACCTTCCCCCTACCCCTACCTATCCAACCAAAAGAGAAGAGAAGGAACGAGTAGAAAATTCTGTATTGCAAAGGTTTATTTTGAGAATTGAGTTGTCTGCTCATGTGGGGGTTTTAACATGAAGTTTTGGGGATGTTTTGATATATTTTTCCATGACATTCGTTCGGCTAGGAAGATAGAAATTGGTTGTGGAATGGTTTTCCATTTCAAATGATTGTAGTTTTTGCTGCATATGTTTGCTTGACATGATCGATCTTTTTCAGAAGAAACAATGAAAAAAATTGTAAATGAGATGCCATAGTTTTTGGTTGCAGAGTTGAAATCTCTCTCTCTCTCTCTCTCTCTCTCTCTCTCTCTCTCTCTCTGTTTCGTTTCTTTTGTTAAATTTTTAGGTTTCTTAAATTTGGTTGAGGATGTGGCAGCGGTGGTGGTGTTTGGTGGTGGTGCAGTGGTGATAGTTGCAGCGGTGTTTTGTGGTTCTAGTGGTGAAATTTCTTTCTTCAAAACTTTTAATGTTCACAACTTTGTATACATATATTTGTTTTGGACCTCCCCCCCAAAAAAATTATTTTATGTATTTTTTTTTCGAGATACAAACATTGCAAACTGTCTTAGGTGATTTGGGCATATGGTTTTTTTACTCTTTTTAACAGTGAAGTTTCTTCGCTAGGAATTAGCGTGGTGGCATATGGCTGTTTGGGTTCTCTTTGGCGGCTTCTATTTTAGCACATTACTTTTTATTAGTTAATTCAAAATTTTTAGTTTGGATACCAACTTTTGAACAAAATTATAGGGTTTGGAAATTGACTTTTAAATAAAATTTTGTAGTTCAGAAATTAACTTTTGAACCAAAGGTAAGTTGAAGTATAAGTCTTCTTTTGAAAATGGATTTTGGATCTTAGTAGTTTTGTTCAAAAGTTGATTTTCGAAGTAAAACAAAGGATGAGAACTAAGAGAAAGTGGTGTTTAAAAATAGAAATTGTGAAAGTTAATATAGATTCAAATGTGAAGAATCAAAATTCAAACCAATGGATATTTGAATAGCATAAATGATGTGTAGTGTAATTTTCTAAATCGAAGATCCTAATGTGGCACCCATCCCACATGTAAAGCCTCACATGTAAAATCTCACCTCATGTAAATTTCTTCTTATAAATATATGTGTTTGAGGGGGAGATTTTTGAAGTTTTGTTGTTTGATTACATGATTTTTTTTTTCTTCAAATTTTCATGTTGTCACAAATTTCAGACTATCATATACTGTTGTGGCCTTTATATTTGTTTTGCAGATCATGACCTTTGTTGGTTGAAATGGATTGGGGTGATTAAGATTTTCTTTGTTATGTGTGTATTGTCATGAAATTGCCAAATGAGGAGATTGTTAAGTTTTGTAATTGGCAATCCCGTTGGAAAAAACTCTATTCAGTTGTATTTTTATTCACACTACTACATTCGTGAGTTATGGGAGTTTAGAGGCGAATCCAACCCAAGGTGTGCTTGTGTCGAGGGATTTGTGTTGACATTAGTATCTTGACATGAGTATTCCTTGTTTGTCATTTTGCTAACTAAGTACGAGGATCGAGCTGCCCGATCAACTTAGTGGGCTCCAGGAGGCAGTGACCCTGGTGAGTCCGGGGTAGCGCTCAAGTGAGATCCAGGGGCAATCCCCTAAAGCCAAGAACGAAGTCAAAGTTGATTAACCGCTTGAGTGGTCTTTCTTGTGCTCTAGAGGTGAAGGTCTATCTAGTATCTTTCTACTTGAATTTTGAATTTCTAGGAAATATGTTTTACTACTTGAGCAGTAGATGTTGCACTCGAGGTCTTTGCAGCTCTGTTTGATATAAAGGGCGCTGTTTGTTATTTTTAGGGTTTAACCCTTTCAGATTCTCAAAGAGAAGTAAAATATAAAGTGTTCTATATTGGAGGGTATTTATATTTGAGTTTCCTTGATGTATAGAAGATGATTGATTGATCAACAAACTATATATTGACAAACATCAAGGTTGATTTTATTTTTTCGTTCACAAAAAGAGAAGAGGTGTTCATCAGTGGATTCTGGAAAACTTAGGCCTGAAACTTTAGTGGATTCTAGAGTGGCTCATTGTCGTGGATTCGACATTGGCGTTGTGGATTCAATGTTGGGCAAAACAATTCCGAGGTCAAGACGGTGGTAGAAGAAGCATATTGGGTTCGGTTCAATTCGGACATGAATTCGCTAGGTAATTGAGGATTCTTGTGTACAATTTGTTTTTGTCTTCTTAGTGGATTCTTTTGTAGTTTTGGCCCGTGATTTTTTATCACAATTAGAGGAGTCCAAATTGTGATTTTTTCCCACGTTAAATCGTTGTACCGATTTATTATTATTGAGATTGTTGTTCATTATTTAAAATTGAACTATAATCACATATCAATACCTCGAGAGAGGAGGAGGTTATATTTTTCAAAAATAAAGACAAAAGCCACATAAGCAAGGATAGGATGATGTAGTAACCAATAGTATGCAATAAATAAGCAACACATAGCAATATGCAAACCAACAAGAATCTAAGTTCCTCTCAAAACAATTAACATACCCCTCAACAAATAACCTCCTTATCAAAGGACAACAAAATCCAAAATAAATAAATAAATAAACGAAAGAAAAAAATTCATATATGGTGGAGCAAATAAGGAATTTCAAATTTGTACCTCAAAACAGACAAGAATATCCAAGAAACACAATTACTTGACAACACAATGTGTACAATCTCCAGATGCAACATGTGAAAAGCATAGATCTCATGAGAAAAGTGTGTGTGTGTCTATTGGAGTTTGACAAACGCTAGATTCAAATCCTAGTAGTAATCTGATGGCTAGACCTCTGGCAAGAGTGTCACACCCCAAACCCGGGTATGACCGGCCGTGGCCCACAGGGACTTAGCCCAGGGCACACGTAAGCCTAAACATCAACCCAAAACTATAAAGAATAAATGTGATGATAGCCCATAAATAAATAATCAAAACTCAATCTAGTGACATGCCACAAGTACAAAACAAGCCATGACCAACTTCCAAAAAATATATATATACTAAATGGGACACAAATCGCCCACAAAATAAAATAATTCTAAAATAAAACCCAACCACAATGTATGCACAAAACCCGACATAGCAACCTAAAACAAATTAAATGAATGCCCTAGAGGTCCATGCAATTGAGTCCCCGCTACACCATGATCCACTCTAAGTCCTTCCAACACCTGGAAATGATAAACAACTAAGTCAGCTGATAGCTCAGTGAGTAGCAACATGGATAGTATATACAGTTTTGAAAACAGGGATCAATTCCAAAATAAGACATATATCACAGAAACTAGATTGGCATACAGTTTGGTAAAGAGAATCTGTTTCAGAAAGAAGGTTCCACAGTTCAACAGTTAAAATACTCATGTCTCTGAAGAACATGTAAATGACATTTTCCACTTAAAACAAATTACAACATGAACACCAATAATTTTTTGGGTACCAAGAAATAACAAATAATATGTCATACAGTTCTCAAGGCTATAAGCCCCGTTGGATCCAATACCGAACTAAGAGTCATCCTCAGGGTGGCAACCTGGGCCTTTTCTCTAAGACGATCCGATTGAAGGTCACCTAGCTTAACCCAGGTCTTTTTCTTACAATCGTTGGGCACTAGAGTCATCACGGCCCAACCCGGATCTGTTCCCTAGTGGCCAGAGTCACCATACACATTGGAATAATTTCCCTAGACTAAATACACATATGGTCCCAATAATCAATACACATCAGTTTCGCAAAACATGGTAGTTCATCATTATAAACATGAGACCAAAACAAATAGTTTACAGTATGCCAAGTTCACACATGTTTCAAAAATAATTTGATTCCATTGATAATATAATAATTTATCAAAATAGTTTAGTCTTAAAACAACAATTTAATTTTCCAACAGTTCAGGGTAGGGAAACATTTATAAAAATATGTAGCATGAAACTACTCACCTGAAAACGAAATAATATAATCCTCGAATAGAGTATGAAAGTCCAACTAGTGCTGTCATACCCCAAACCCGGGTATGTCCGGCTGTGGCCCACAGGGCCTTAGCCCAAGGCACACGTAAGCCTAAATACGAAACCATACACACAGAATACTATAAAATAGTCCATTAATAAATAACCAAAACTCAATCCAGTGTCATGCCACAAGTGTAAACGGCAAAATCAACCATAATCAATACCATCCAAACTTATGGGATATAAACAGTCCACATATCAAAATAATCCTAAATGAACCCCAATAAAAATTAAAAATAAATATGCACAGCCTTGACATAACAATCTAAAACAAAATAAATGAATGTCCTAGAGGTCCATGCAACCGAGTCCCCACTACGCCATGAGTCCACTCTAAGTCCTTCTAGCACCTGGAAATGGTAAACAACTAAGTCAGCTGATAGCTCAGTGAGTAGCAATATGGATAGTATATACAGTTTCGAAAACAGGGATCAATTCCAAAATAAGATATATATCACAAAAACTAGATTGGCATACAGTTTGGTAAAGATAATCTATTTCAAAAAGAAGGTTCCACAGTTCAACAATTAAAATACTCATGTCTCTCAAGAACATGATAAATGACATTTTCCACTTAAAACATATTACAACATGAACACCAATAATTTTCTGGGTACCAAGAAAAACAAATAATATGGCACACAGTTCTCAAGGCTATAAGCCCCGTTGGATCCAATATCGAACTAAGAGTCATCCTCAGGGTGGCAACCTGGGCCTTTTCTTTAAGATGATCTGATTGAAGGTCACCTAGCTTTTTTTTTTAAGGTCTTTTCCTTACAATCGTTGAGCACTAGAGTCATCACGACCCAACCCGAATCTGTTCCCTAGTGGCCAGAGTCACCACACACAGTGGAATAATTTCCCTGGACTAAATACACATATGGTCTCAATAATCAATACACGTCAGTTTCGCAAAACATGGTAGTTCATCATTATAAACATGAGACCAAAACAATTAGTTTACAGTATGCCAAGTTCACACATGTTTCAGAAATAATTTGATTCCATTGATAATATAATAATTTATCAAAACAATTTAGTCCTAAAACAACAATTTAATTTTCCAACAGTTCAAGGTAGGGGAACATTTATAAAAATATGTAGCATGAAACTACTCACCTAAAAACGAAATAATATAATCCTCGAATAAAGTATGAAAGTCCAACTAGTGCCCTGAACAAAGTATTAAAACTACATGTCACTACTAATTCAAACATACTAAAAGGAATAATAAACTAAGTAACCCCAAACTAAAGCGCACTAACACGGCCCAACCCAACTCACCGTTACTCTTAAATATTACCTAAGCTCATGTTCTTCAAGGTCTAAAATTACCCAAGACATGGGTTTAGATCGAAACTTAATTAAAAATAACTTTAAGATGAAACAGAATTTTAAACTAGTTTTCCCAATCTATTCGCTAACTTTAAAAATTAAGAACCCACTCCATGCTACTTGAAAAATTCTAAAACCTTCCAGATATCAACTAATATATCCTAAGTTTCAAACCCAAAAGGTTTCACTTGATTTTCTTATCAAAATAATTATCTACAATTAATTATACCTAAACAGGTGGTTTTCTGCAGCACTTCAAAGAAATTAATGGTTCTCTTAATATACATGAGCAATCAATGCAAGGCCAAAAATGTATGAAACTAGACTCGTAACCGGTTCTAATGACACTAATTTGATAATTTTTGGATTTATACCCAAAGAGAACAACACTCCCGAATTTACTGTTTAAAACCAATTTTCTGGACAGATTTGAATGCATCAGATTATATGGATTTTGACTTCCAAAAATTATGAAAAAATTCAGATATGCAATTCAATATGTAATTGATCTACTGTAAAAAAATTTAGTTTAAAATTCACTCGTTTGATATGGTTTCTTGATTTTTAAAGTTTGTAGCTACGTGCAGAATTTCATACTCAAAAATTACACCCTCAACTCCATATACTCGATTAATTCCACATCAACTTCAAATAGAATCTTAATCATCAATAATTGAAACAGTGCTAACTCAATATAATATATAAACAAACCCAAAAACCAAATCCTTAATTGAAACAGTGCTACCCGTTACCCTTTTTTTTTCTTTTCTTTTTCTTTTTTTTTCTCTTCCAATCAATACACCAGAACATCTATACACAATAATCATAGATATAATGTATTATAGAAGAACAATACCTTAAAGTTGTAGAACCACAAGATGCTGGAAATCTCTCTCTCTCTCTCTCTCTCTCTCTCTCTCTCTCAATGACTCACGGCTGCTAAGAACCTAAAGTGGTTGCTGTTGTGTTGTTTAGAAAAGAATTGATATCTCACCATTAGGATTTTATCCTCCTATAATAAATTTTCAAAATGACCCCTTAATAACTATATTATTATTTAACATTATTACTATTATTTATTTTAATAGCAAATTTTGCCTCTAAATTAGAGATTTCTACCATAAATTTATTTTAGATTTAAAACTAATTAAAAGACCTTCCAAATATTTAATTTGCACTTTAGGATTTATCATCAAAATATTTGGGATTGTAAAATTATTATTATTTAATTATTTACTTAATTTTTATATTTGGGTTCTCACAAGTGCCTGAACCAAGTATGAAAACTATACGTCACTACTAAATTAAAAATACTAAAGAGAATAATAAACTAAATAACCTGAAACTAAAGCACACTAACACAGTTCAACCCAACTCACCATTACTCTTAAATATTACCTAATTTCATGTTCTTCAAGGTCTAAAATCACCCAAGACATGGGTTCAAATCGAAACTTAATTAAAAGTAACTTTGGGATAAAATAGAATTTTTGATAGGTTTTCCTATACTGTTCACTAACTCTAAAAATTAAAAACCCACTCTACACCATTCGAAAAATTCCAAAACCCTCCACATATTAACTAATACATCCTAAGTTTCAAACCCAAATGGTTTCACTTGATTTGCTTATCAAAATAATTATCTACAATTAACTATATCTAAACAAGTTGTTTTTTGCAGTACTTTAAAGAAATTAATGGTTCTCTTAGTATACAGGAGCGATCAATGCAAGGCCAAAAATGTAAGAAACTATACTCGTAACCAGTTCTAATGACGCTGATTTGATAATTTTCGGATTTATACCCAAAGAGAACAACACTCCCGAATTTGCTATTTAAACCAGTTTTCTGGACAGATTTGAACGCATCAGTTTATATGGATTTTGACTCCCAAAAATTTTGAAAAAAATCAGATATGCAATTCAATATGTAATTAATCTACTGTGAAAATTTCGGTTCAAAACTCATCCGTTTGTTATGGTTTCTTGATTTTTTAAGTTTGTGGTTCTGTGTAGAATTTCATACTCATAGATTGTACCCTCAACTATATGTACCCATTTAATTCCTCAAACTACATAAAAGAAACATGATATTCACAAATATTGGTGGCCAAGTACTCCTACCTAACTCACGTTTCACTCACAAGATCCACCATTACAAGCAAAAACACCCATTGAATATAACCCATGCCATATACTTGTTCTTCATACATCCACTATACCCATTACACTATTTCACACCAACTATTAATCTAATAGATATTCAAGCCACCTAATCAGTTAAGCTTTCATTCCTTCTTCTTTCAATGAATGCACAGAAACATATATACAAAATAACTATATTCACAGAATATTGGTTTCTACCTTGGGGATGGTGTTATTCAAGCACCAAACTAGTTCTTCAATTTTCACCAAAAGCTACTCCTATCTCCTTTTCACGGCTGCTAGTTGAATAATATAAGAGTTTAGGGTTTTTGTTAGGAAAACTAGGATGGCTTTATATATATCTAAACTTAAAAGATTCTAAATTAATATCCTGTTTTTATTTTATTATATTTCCTCTCATTATTAATTTAAATAAAATACAACTATTATTAGATCAAAATATACTTACTAACTTGCCCCTTTTTTTTTAAAATAATAAATCTTACCTCTAAATTAGAGATTTCCACCATAAATTTTTTAGGCTTAAAATTAATTGAAAGACCCTCCAACAATATTTAATTTGTACTTTAGGATTCACCAACAAAATATTTGAGATTGTAAAATTATTATTATTTAATTATTTACTTAATTTGTATATTCGGGTTCTCACATTCTCCCCTCCTAAAAGAAAAGTTTCGTCCTCGAAACTAACCTGACTAAATCATGAGAATTGATGTGGGTACTTCTCGCGCATCTCATCCTCGCGTTCCCAAGTCGCCTATTCAACTAGATGATTACGCCACAGTTCCTTAACCAATTTAATGACCTTTGTACGCAACATTTTCTCTTTCGAATCCAAAATCTAAACAGGCATCTCCTCATACGAAAAATCCTCTCTAATCTGAAGCGGCTCATAATCTATCACATGCGATGGACTGTGCACATATTTCCTCAGCATAGACACGTGAAACACATTATGCACTCCTGCCAACCTAAGGGGTAGAGAAACACAGTATGCAACCTCACCAACCTTCTCCAATACCTCAAATAGACTAATGTATCTAGGACTCAACTTTCCTTCTCTTTTTTTTTTTTCGGAACCTGATGACTCCTTTCCATGGTGATACTTTCAAGAATACCATATCCCCCCCCCCATGAAACTCTCAGTCTCTCCTACGATGATCAGCATAACTTTTTTGTCTACTGTGAGCAGTCAATAAACTCTCTCTGATGGTGATAATTTTCTGTGTAGCATCCTCCACCAAATCAGGTCCCAACATTTGCCTCTCACCAACCTCATACCAACACAAAGGAGACCTACACTTCCTCTCATACAAAGCCTCATACGGAGCTACTCCCAAACTAGAATGATAACTATTATTATACGCAAACTCCATGAGCGGCAAATAATCATCCCAATTACCTCTCCACTCCAAAGCACAAGTCCTCAACATATCCTCAAGGGTTTAAATAGTCCTCTCTGATTGCCCATCTGTCTGAGGGTGATAAGCTGAACTAAAATTTAACCGAGTACCCATAGCTGACTGTAATGCACCCCAAAACTTAGACACAAAACGAGGTCCTGATCTGACACTATCGACATAGGTGCATAATGCAATCTAACAATCTCCTTCACATACAATTGTGCAAATCGAGCTAGAGAATAGTTCATTTGAACTGCAATAAAATGTGCTAACTTGGTTAATCTATCAACAACTACCCAAACTGCATCATTATTACTACTAGTACGAGGTAATCCGCACACGAAGTCCATGGTAGCATCATCCCACTTCCACTCTGGTATAGGTAAGGGTTGTAGTTTCCCCGCAGGTTTCTGATGTTCTACTTTAACTTGTACATTGAGCCACAATTTTTGCAATATCTCTCTTCATGCCATTCCACCAAAAATGTTCATGAAGATCCCGATACATCTTAGTGCTTCCAAGATGTGTCACGACCCAAACCCGCCCCTGTAGGTTTGGCACCATAACCGGCCAGTAATCCGTGGATTACCAAAGGCCTCTGAACAGATTAGCGAATAATAAGGGGCTGCGGAAGCAATATACAAAATATACAAGGTCCAATGAGCTGTGATAATGTACATGAGACAGAACTTTTCAAAACTTATTTATATACATAAACATGCTAGTCAAATAAATCAATATTTACATAGAGTAGTTCCCAAGACCTGGCTTACAGAACACACATACAGACTAGCATGAACACAAAAACAGCCATGTCAATAGGCTTCAAGCGGAACCTGCTCGGGAGGCGCACCAATTGGCTGACAAAACAGAATACAAGGCCGTCAACTCTGGCCTGGATCATGTGCCGCCTCACCTACATATATATAGTAAGCTGTGAGCGAAAGCCCAGTGAATAATAAACAGAGTAAAGGGGTTTCAATGAATGAGTTCGCACAGATTTCGGAAATCAATTCATATTGTATCACATTCATACTTGTTTAGATCGTATACAGAAAGAAATCATAAGTCATGCTTAAGTTTACGTGATACATCCATTAGCATAATAGAACAGAGCATAACAGAACAGAACGCATAAGCGTAAGGTTATGAATAACCTAGTTCCAAGAAGGAACCTCCGGATCTGGGACAGAACAGAACAGCTAAGCCCCCATGGCGGGCCTCCGGTATGGGTAACAGAGTGCAGACAGATATAAGTTCCATAAAGGAACCTCCGATACCGGGTAACAGCTCTAGATATCACATGATACTAAAGATGTCACGAATACATGTCAGAAATTGAACAATCATTCATTGTATAGAATATATCATTTCAGAAAACAGATCTCATTTTGTCACACAAAAAAGAAGTACTGTTTAACATATCTTTACTAAGTTATTACTCACAGTGGGCCTTGAACCAGACAGACGGAGTCAAAAGGTCAAACAGAATGCGGCACGTGACCTACATAGCACATAACAGACACACACTTGAAACACACGTTCTAATTATACAAGACTTATGTCATTGATTCTTAGTGTGTTTCTAATCTTGAATCCCCCCTTATAGAGTCTTAAACATGGCCTAGGAATGCCTAGGATGGGATGAGGATGCAAAGGTGCCTTAGAAAACATTTTTCGAAAGTTGCTGAAAACAAGGGTCTCGCTCGAGCGTAGCTTTCTTTGCTCGAGCGAGCTTGTCAAAACAGAGGGGTCGCTCGAGCGTAGACTCCTTCACTCAAGCGGTCTGTAAAATGCAAAAGTACTGGTTGCTGATTTTTTACGCTCGATGCACGCTCGATGCTCGCTCGAGCATGAGACACAGCTCCTCGCTCGAGCGTAGGTCTCTTCGCTCGAGCGTGCGTCTGCGTGCACCAAAAAACCTGAGAGCTCGAAATTTACGCTCGAGCCACCATTTCTTCGCTCGAACGGAGCTCTGAACAAACGATGGTCGCTCGAGCGAGGAAGCCAAATTCTGGAATTTCCAGATTTGCCTCCTAAGCCCAAACCAAGAATTTAACAGCTCAAAACTCAACCTCTTGAGCCCATTTTCTGGAAAAACACTTTAAACTCATAGTACAACATGTTTCAAAGCTCAATTTGTAAAATCAAAGCCCAAGGGTGAGTCAATTAAATACAATTTCAAATAAAACTCCAAGAATTAAGAAAGAACCAAACATGCAAGTGTTCAATAGAATTCGAAGCTCCAAAATATAACCAAATGCAAGTTTAAACTCAATTTCATGATGAATTCATGGAGTATGAAAAAAATATGATCTTGCATGCAAGAATTCCCAAGAAAACACTTCCAAATGCTATGTTATAAACATGCATGCATGATATCGACTTCAATTCAACCCATTAAACCAATTTCTAGCTTGAGACACTAAATTGACCATGAACCATGCAAGGATTACTTAATAGCACAATTAGGAAGATGAATTTACTACCTTAAGTCTTGATTTAGAGGTAAGGAAGCTCAATCTTGCAATTCTCCTACAAATTTTTCCAAAATCCAAGCTAAATCTTGATGAAACCAAGTTCTCCTCACTCTCTCTCTCTCTAGCCGGTTTTGAGCTCAAGAGGATGAACAAAATGATGCTAAGTATAGCTAAATCAAGACTAAACAATTGGCCCACTATAATGGCAAAATAGTAATTATCTAGGTTCCATAATTTAACATTATTTAATCTAATTTAATAATTCCAAATTGAATTTTAACTGAGCCTACCTTAAAATCACATATATTCCAACTAGTCTAAAACACTAATCAATTTCGGAATCGAGCGCCAATAAGGCTTCCAATTCGCAGTTCGAAGCTTAAAACAAGAACAAATATTTTGACGCTGAATAGATAGAGGCACATAAGTCATGCAACACATATGCAAATTAATCCCGGATTCCTTCTAAATTACTATTAGGCATAATTAATCGTGGTTTAGCATTAATCGGAGGTTGGGGTTATTACAGTCTTCCCCCCTTAAAAGAGTTTGGTCCCCAAACTCGAATTACCTTCGTTCTGAATCAACATTGGGTCCAACGGGAACAAATCTGGATATCTTTTCATCATGTCCTCCTCGGTTTCCCAAGTTGCATAGGTCTCTCCATGGTTTTGCCAATCAACTTTTACCAACGGTATTGCTTTATTCCTCAACTTTTTGATCCTTCGATTCACAATTTGGATAGGCCTTTCTTCATAGGTGTAATCATCTTTCAACAGCACATGTGTCGGTTCAATGACGTGGAGTGGATCTCTCAAATATTCCCGAAGCATCGATACATGAAAGACGTTATGCATATGTTCCATGACAGGAGGTAAGGCTATTCGGTACGACACCGGATTGATCTTTTCAAGAACTTCATAAGGTCCAACGTACCTTGGCACCAATTTATCCTTAACACCAAACCGAGTTTGACGCTTCATCGGGGTCACCTTAATGAACACGTGGTCCCCAACTTCATATTCCCTATCTCTTCTTCGAACATCGGCGTAGCTCTTCTGCCGGCTTTGTGCAATTTTCAGGCGCTGCTATATCAGTTTCACTTTCTCGGTTGTTTCTAGCACGAGTTCCGGTCCCAACAAAGGTCTGTCACCTACTTCAGCCCAACATATCGGAGAACGACACTTTCTTCCATATAAAGCTTCGTAAGGAGCCATCCCAATGCTTGAATGGCAGTTGTTGTTGTACACAAACTCGGCTAATGGCAAGTGGGTCTCCCAATTCCCTTGAAAGTCTAACACACACATTCTGAACATATCCTCCAGAGTTTGGTTCGTTCGTTCAGTTTGGCCATCTGTCTGTGGGTGATAGGCACTGCTCAGTCTCAATTCTGTCCCCAAAGCCTGTTGCAAACTCTGCCAAAATCATGATACAAACTTTGAGTCCCTGTCAGACACAATAGATACTGGCACTCCATGCAATCTCACAATTTCAGTCATATAGATATTGGCCAATTTATCAATGTTATAGATAGTCTTAACAGGCAGAAAATGTGCAGACTTAGTTAAACGATCAACTATAACCCAAATAGAGTCCATACCTCGAGAAGAACGAGGCATTCCCACAATGAAGTCCATGATGATGTGCTCACATTTCCATTCCGATATTGGGAGTGGTTGTAGTAAACCGGCAGGTCGTTGATGTTCAGCTTTAACCTATTGGCAATGTAGGCATCTAGCTACAAAGTCCGCAATACTCCTTTTCATTCCAGGCCACCAAAAATTCTGTTTCAAATTATGGTACATCTTCATGTTCCCCGGATGCATAGCAAATTTACTACTGTGGGCTTCGATCATAACACGTTTCCTCAAATCATAACAATCGGGCACACAAAGACGGTTCTGAAATTTCAGCACGTCATTCTCAAACACAAATCCCGGCTTTGGCTTTGAGTCAAACTCCTCCTTGATCTTTTTCAGATATTCATCTTCGCACTATTTCTGTTTAATCTCGTGAAGAATTGTAGGTTGAGCGGCAATAACGGTTAACAGCCTATCTTGTTTAAGATCAGTCAACAATTCTTTTCGGTTGGATAGCAAACATGACAAATTCGCACTAGATTTCCGGCTCAAGGCATCTGCCACGGTATTAGCCTTTCCTGGATGATACAAGATTTGCAAGTCATAATCTTTGATTAGTTCCAACCATCGCCTCTGTCTCATATTTAATTCCTTTTGGGTGAAGAAGTATTTCAAGTTCTTATGGTCTGTGTACACCTCGCAAGTTACCCCATACAAATAGTGACGCCATATCTTCAAGGCAAATACTACGGCTGCTAGCTCAAGATCATGTGTTGGGTAACTCTTTTCGTGAGGTCGGAGTTGTCTCGAAGCATAACCAATCACCTTTCCATTTTGCATTAGTACACACCCCAGGCCTTTATAAGAAGCATCACTGTACACTTGAAACCCATCAGTACCATTAGGCAAAGTTAAGATTGGTGCAGTCACTAACCTGGTTTTAAACTCTTGGAAAGCTGCCTCTCTTTGTTCATTCCAATCAAATCGCATATTTTTCTGAGTTAACTGAGTCAATGGCAAGGCGAGCTTAGAAAAGTCTTTCACAAACCTCCGGTAGTAACCTGCAAGTCCCAGAAAACTTCGGACTTCTGTCACATTTGTCGGTCTAGGCCAATCCACGACAGCTTCAATTTTCTGGGGGTCGACCGAAACTCCATCCTTGTTGATCACATGTCCCAAAAATGCCACACTGTCAAGCCAGAACTCACACTTGGACAATTTAGCATACAATTTCTTTTCTCTCAAAATCTGTAAGGTGATTCTCAGATGGTTCTCATGTTCTTCCCTGTCCTTAGAATAAATCAGAATATCATCAATAAATACAACAATAAAGTCATCCAGATATGATTTAAAGACCCTATTCATAAGATCCATGAAAGCAGCAGGTGCATTGGTCATCCCAAACGGCATTACTAAAAATTCATAATGTCCATATCTAGTTCGGAATGCAGTTTTCTCTATGTCCTCGGCTCTAACCTTTAATTGATGATACCCAAACCTGAGATCAATTTTGGAAAACACTTGGGCACCCTGAAGTTGATCAAACAAGTCATCTATTCGGGGCAGAGGGTATTTGTTCTTAATAGTCACTTTATTCAGTTCCCGATAATCTATACACAATCTCAAAGATCCATCCTTCTTTTTGACAAACAAGACTGGAGCACCTTAAGGTGAAGTACTCGGATGGATAAAGTTCTTGTCTAACAGTTCCTGAAGTTGGGTTTTCAATTCTTTCAATTCAGAGATAGACATTCTATAGGGAGTCTTGGAAATAGGTTGTGTCCCCGGAAACACTTCAACAGTAAATTCAATTTCTCTATCAACTAAGTCCCCAGGTAAGTCATTCGGAAACACATCGGGAAATTCACAAACAATAGGGATTGTTTCTACAGTAGGACTGTCAGATGGTGTAATCAGTATGCAACACAGATAACCCCTACATCCCTTCTTAAGCAGTTTTACAGCTTTCATGGCCGAGATTAAGTATGGGGGAGGGACTACCCCATTCCCAATAAAAGTAAATTCAGGCATACCCGGCGGTCTAAACACAACAGTTTTGTTTGCACAGTCAATGGTAGCACAGTATTTAGTCAACCAATCCATCCCCAAAATGCAATCAAAATGATGAATGTCCAAGGGTAATAAGTCCACATACAACATCATATCGCCAACCATAACATCACATGCTGGATAAACATGAGTACACATCATAGAATCCCCAGATGGCGTAGACACAGATAACACATATGTCATGAGTTCTAATGGCCTAGTCAATTTTTTAGCAAAAGCATGCGACACAAAAGAATGTGTAAAACCAGAATCTATCAGTACACATGCATTTTGAGAACATACAGAAAGTGTACCTGACACCACAGTATAAGTGTTCGGTACATCACCGGGTACTAAGGCAAACACTCGGCCTTGTCTCATAGGTTCCTTTCCTGTATTGGCTATCACATTTCTAGCTTGAGACACTAAATTGACCATGAACCATGCAAGGATTACTTAATAGCACAATTAGGAAGATGAATTTACTACCTTAAGTCTTGATTTAGAGGTAAGGAAGCTCAATCTTGCAATTCTCCTACAAATTCTTCCAAAATCCAAGCTAAATCTTGATGAAACCAAGTTCTCCTCACTCTCCCTCTCCTAGCCGGTTTTGAGCTCAAGAGGATGAACAAAATGATGCTAAGTATAGCTAAATCAAGACTAAACAATTGGCCCACTATAATGGCAAAATAGTAATTATCTAGGTTCCATAATTTAACATTATTTAATCTAATTTAATAATTCCAAATTGAATTTTAACTGAGCCTACCTTAAAATCACATATATTCCAACTAGTCTAAAACACTAATCAATTTCGGAATCGCGCGCCGATAAGGCTTCCAATTCGCAGTTCGAAGCTTAAAACAAGAACAAATATTTTGACGCTGAACAGATAGAGGCACGTAAGTCATGCAACACATATGCAAATTAATCCCGAATTCCTTCTAAATTACTATTAGGCATAATTAATCGCGGTTTAGCATTAATCGGAGGTTGGGGTTATTACAAGATGAATGCTGTAACTAGAACTATGTGCCTCTATCATAATCTCCTTTCTCAAATCACCACCAGTAGGAACACAAATTCGGCTACGAAATTTAAGCAACCCATCATCACTAACTACAAAGTCTATATGCTTACCCTCTGTCATCTCTCCTTTAATACGCTTACATTGGTGGTCAATCTCCTGGGCTAAACGAATCTGTTCTCTCAAGGTCAACTGAACTTTAAATTGACTACAATAAGCCCTATCGCCAGGTGTAACAATCTCGAGCCTCAAACGTCTTATGTCTTCCACCAAACAACTCTTAATAGACATAGTAGCTACATCTCCAACTACGACCTTCCTACTCAAGGCATCTATAACCACATTTGCCTTCCCCGGATGATATAAAATATTCACATCATAATCTTTTAGTAACTCAAGCCATCTGCTTTGCCTCAAATTTAGTTCCTTTTGTGTGAAAATACACTTCAAACTCTTATGATCAGTGTAAATCTCACATGACTCTCCATACAAATAATGTCGCCAGATCTTAAGAGCGAAAATCACTGCTACTAACTCCAAGTCGTGAGTTGGATAGTTTTTCTCATGTATTTTCAACTGTCGTGACGCATAAGCAATCACCTTCCCATGCTGCATGAGCACACATCCTAAACCCTGTCATGAAGCATCACTATAAATCACAAAACCACCACCATCTGTAGGTAAGGCAAGGATTGGAGCCGATGTCAATCTCTGATTAAACTCTTGGAAGCTACGTTCACAATCATCATTCCACTCAAACTTTATCCCTTTCCTGGTGAGATTGGTAAGTGGCAAAGTAATACGGGAGAATTCTTCCACAAACCGTCTGTAATATCCAGCAGGCCCTAAAAAGCTACGTACCTCTGTCATAGAAGTAGGTTGTAGCCAATCAATGATTGCTACCACCTTTGAGCTATCCACAGATACCTCGTCTTTACTCACCGTATGACCCAAAAAGGATACAATGCTCAACCAAAATTCACACTTCTTAAATTTTTCATACAGTCTCTTCTCCTGAAGGATCTAAAGTACTACCCTCAAATGCTTCTCATACTCCTCTTTACTCCTTGAATAAATTAGGATGTCATCAATAAACACTACTACAAATTTATCTAGCTACGATTTAAATACTCTGTTTATCAAATCCATGAATACAGCAGGTGCATTTGTGAGACCAAAAGGCATCACCAAGAACTCATAATGCCTATAACGGGTTCTAAAAGTGGTCTTAGGAACATTCTCATCCCTCACCTTCAACTAGTGATAGCCTGACCTCAAGTCAATCTTAGAGAATACCTGAGCTCCCTGTAATTGGTCAAATAGGTCATCAATATGTGGCAAAGGACACCTATTCTTCATTATGACTTTGTTCGGTTCTCCATAATCAATACACAATCTCATAGACCCATCCTTATTCTTCACTAACAACACAGGTGCTCCCTAAGGTGAGACACTAGGCCTAATAAAACTTTTGTCTAGCAACTCCTGTAACTGAGTTTGTAACTCCCTTAACTCTAATGGTGCCATTCTATAGGGCACTTTAGAAGCAAGTTCTGTGTCAGGACCAAGTTAATGGAAAATTCTACCTCACGGTCTAGAGGAAGTCTAGGTAGATCCTTTGGAAAAACATCAACACAATCACTCACTACAGGCAACTCCTCTAACTTCTATTCTGGCAATTCAATGCTCACCACACAAGCTAAATAATCATGACACCCTTTTCTCAACATTCGATTAGCTTGAAGGGAAGAAATAAAATAAATAGAAAACCCTTTCTTATCTCCTTGAAAGAAAAACTCATGTTGTCCTGGCATAGCAAAAACTATCCTCTTTCTAAAGCAATCAACAGAGGCATGATGCTTCGTCAACCAACCCATCTCTAAAATCACATCGAAATCCTTCATCTCTAAGGAAATCAAATCCACTAGGAAAATCCTACCATCCAAGTCAACCTCACAAGATCTACAGACATCTCCCAATACTATTGTTTCTCCTAATAGAGTAGACACGGTAATACAAACATCCAAAGGCTCACAAGGAATATATAATCCATGTAGATATCTAGGTGCTAAGTCTTAACCTTCAAAAATGAAATCAAGAACGATTCAACACAAGTTTAAACAAAACTAACTCAACCACACACTACTAAGGACTATAAGGACTCGGACCTCGTCTAAATGATGAAATGCAAGATATGTAACTCGACAAACTACAGCTCTGATATCACAATTGTCACACCCCAAACCCGGGTATAACCGGCCGTGGCCCACAGGGACTTAGCCCAAGGCACACGTAAGCCTAAACATCAACCCAAAACTATAAAGAATAAATGTGATGATAGCCCAGAAATAAATAATCAAAACTCAATCTAGTGACATGCCACAAGTGCAAAACAAGCCATGACCAACTTCCTAAAAATATATATATACTAAATGGGACACAAACCGCCCATAAAATAAAATAATTCTAAAATAAAACCCAACCACAATGTATGCACAAAACCCGACATAGCAACCTAAAACAAATTAAATGAATGCCCTAGAGGTCCATGCAATTGAGTCCCCGCTACACCATGAGTCCACTCTAAGTCCTTCCAACACCTGGAAATGATAAACAACTAAGTCAGCTGATAGCTCAGAGAGTAGCAACATGGATAGTATATACAGTTTTGAAAATAGGGATCAATTCTGAAATAAGACATATATCACAGAAACTAGATTGGCATACAGTTTGGCAAAGACAATCTGTTTCAGAAAGAAGGTTCCACAGTT
>JAPPVO010001541.1:0-31070 GCA_030407325.1 Camellia japonica | reverse complement strand
AACAGCTTGAGATTGGCCGTGTTCCATGGCCTGGGATTGCTTTGCCGTCCTCATCTTCTAAGTGGTATGCCCCTTTGCCTGCTAATCCGACCACTTTATAAGGTCCTTCCCAATTAGGTCCTAGCTTGCCATCTCCTGGAACTAAGGTGTTTCCCATCACTTTGCGCAGTACCCAATCTCCAATCTTGAACTGTCTCGGATGCACTGTTTTGTTATACTTTCTAGACAACTCTTGTGGTAGGAGAGGCGATGTGAACCAATGCTCTGTCTCTTCTTTCTTCTGCAAGGTCCAGCTCTAGTGCTATGGCTTCACCATTTAAGTCCGGATCAAAGTTTTCGCTTCGGATTGTGGGGAGGCCAACTTCTAATGGGATGACTGCCTCCATGCCGTAAGCTAAGGAGAATGGTGTTTCTCCTGTTGATCGTCGCGGCGTGGCGGTAAGCCCATAAACATGAGGGAGCTCTTCTGCCCACTTTGCCTTTTGCTCTTTCTAACCTTTTTCAATCCGTCCAAAACGACTTTATTTGAGGCCTCTGCTTGACCATTTGCTTGGGGATATGCCGGTGTAGAATTATAGAACTCTATCTTGTACTCTTCACAAAAGCCTCTGAAAATCCTACCGTCGAATTGAGTGCCGTTGTCTGAGATCAGTGCCTTTGGTATGCCAAATCGAGTGATGATATTCTGCCAGACAAACTTCTTCTCATCTTTTTCCTTGATTGACGCCAAGGCTTCTGCTTCCACCCACTTTGAGAAGTAGTCAGTTGCGGCAAGAAAGAACTTCCTGTTGCCTGGAGCTATTGGAAGTGGGCCTACTATGTCCAACCCCCACATTGCGAAAGGCCATGGACTGGTTAGAGGTAGAAGTTCTCTGGCAGGTTGGTGTATTTGGTGTGCGAATTTTTGACACTTTTTGCACTTTTTAACATACTTCTCCGAATCTGCTTGCATGTACGGCCACCAATATCCTTGTGAAATTGCCCTGTACGCCAGCGATCTTCCTCCCTGATGGCTGCCGCAAACACCCTCATGTATTTCGAATAGGAATGCTTCCACTTTGCTGGGTGAACACACTTCAAGTAAGGTCCTGAGAATGACTTTTTGTATAGTGCCAAGGATGGAGAGAGCCAAAATCGCTGCGACTTTGCTCTGATTCTGTTGGCTTCTTTCTTCTCTTCTGGTAGGTGCCGTCTTTCAGGAAAAGTATGATGGGATCCATCCAAGAAGGGCCTAATTCTGCGCAACATACCTCTTCTGCTTCTGGGTCTTCAATGCTTGGTCTGGGCAGATAGTCGATTAGTAATGGGTGAGGAATGGAGGTGTCTGCCATTGAGGCGAAGCCTGCTAGTTCGTCTGCTCTGCTATTTTCCTCTCTGCCGATCTGTTCTATCCTTACCACTTCAAACCTCTTGATTTCTGTTCTGACCAATTCTTGGTACTTGGCCATTCTATCATCTTTTGCCTCGTAGTCGCCAGATATTTGGTTTACCACCAACTGTGAGTCGCTGTAAACCATTAGTTCGGTGGCCTTCATGTAGAAGGCTGACTTGAGGCCTGCCAGAAGCGCTTCATACTCCGCTTCGTTGTTTGATGCTGGGAAGCCAAGGTTGATCGCGCCTGCTCCACCACTAGGCCATCTGGAGAGATGAGGACTATGCCAAGTCCTGCTCCATGCCGGTTGGATGCTCCATCCACGAAGAGCTTCCACATCTCTCCGACGAACAACTTCCAGCAGGTGGAGGGATCAGATGACGCCTTGGGATCCTCCATGATGCTGGTGTCTTCTTCAGGGTCCATGCTCGTTGTCTGCCCCTTACTTTCCGTTTGCACCAAGCCTTCATGTGTTGGCGAGTCCTGACTTGGTGTAGCATGGTCTGTTTGCTTCGTGCCTTCTCTACTCTGGTCTGCCTTGGGCACTGGCTGAGTAACCTGCACTAGGGGTTGCGCTATTCCGGCGTCCATCTCCATCCCTAGTTCGGTTGTGTCAGTCAGGTCAATTGGGCAGACTTGATGGCTTCCAGGGGTGAACTCTGCGACGAAGTCTGCCAAGGATTGGGCCTTTACTACTGCAGTTCTGGGTTGGAACTTGATGTCATATTGTCCCAATTCTACTGCCCACTTCAGAATTCGCCCGAAAAGTTCGCCCTCTCAACAAAGCTTTTAGTGGGAAAGCTGTGAGGACGACATGGTGTGGGCGTGAAAGTAGTGCGCCAATTTCCTGGAGGCCATCATTAAGGCCAGTGCTAGCTTCTCTAGAGGCAAGTACCTTGTTTCGCGCTCCTAACAATGTCTTGCTGACGTAGAAGATTGGAAGATGTGGATGCCTTCTGCACGAACCAATACTGCACTTACCGCGTGCTGAGAGACTGCTAAGTAGAGGAAGTTTCTTCTCCAGGTATTGGGGTGACAAGTAGTGGTGGAGAAGACATGTATTCCTTCAAACTCTCCAGAGCCCGGTCGCATTCTTCGTCCCACTCAAACTTAGCTTTTAGTGACTGGAAGAATGGACGCAATCTGTCTGAAGACCGGCTGATGAATCGGTTAAGTGCTGCTGCTGCCATGCCGGTGAGATGCTGCACTTCTTTTACTGAGTTAGGCCTCTCTAACTCCTGAATTGCTCTGATTTGGGAGGGGTCTGCCTCAATACCCCTGTTGGTCACCAAGAAACCTAGAAACTTGCCAGACCCACACCGAATGCGCACTTAGAAGCGTTAAGGCGCAGCTTGTGTTTCTTCAGGATCTGGAACATCTCATCTAGGTCCTTTAGGTGGTCATCCGCATCCTTGCTTTTGACCACCATGTCGTCGATGTACGCCTCCATTGTTCTGCCTAACAATGGCTCGAACATCTTTGTGACCATTCTCTGAAATGTCGCCCCTGCGTTCTTTAGGCCAAAGGGCATGACCTTGTAGC
The DNA here is from genome assembly GCA_030407325.1 of Camellia japonica. Classification (NCBI taxonomy): domain Eukaryota; kingdom Viridiplantae; phylum Streptophyta; class Magnoliopsida; order Ericales; family Theaceae; genus Camellia; species Camellia japonica. Next base: position 28,156 of record JAPPVO010001541.1, on the reverse strand, counting down.
AGTATAGTCCTCTTGGCGTGGTGAAGGACGTGACCTCCTGGTCTGGTTTGTGCATGGCAATTTGGTGGTAGCCTCTGTATGCGTCCAGAAAGCTAAGTCTGTTATGCCCTGCCGTCAAGTCTACCAGTTGATCTATCCTTGGTAGGGGGAAGCTATCCTTTGGGCACGCCTTGTTGACCGTCTTGTAGTCGACGCATACACGCCACTTGCCATTTTTCTTTGGCACTACTACTGTGTTGGAGATCCATTTGGGGTAATGTACCTCTCTGATTGCTCCTGCCTCCAGCAGGTTACCCACTTCTTCTGCCACTATCTCAGCGTGATGGAGTGCCGATCTGCGTGTGCGTTGAATGACCGGTCTGGCAGATGGGTGGACATTGAGTTGGTGGCAGATTAGGTTTGGATCAATGCCTGGCATGTCGTAAGGCGTCCAGGCAAACACTTCGATGTTGGAGGTCAGGAATTCCATAACCTCCAACCTCTCAGCGCTGGATAACGTCGAACCAAGCAAAAAGAACTTATCCGGGTTCTTTTCATCGATTCTTACCTCCACCAATCTTCTATCGCTTTCTGATCAGCTGCTTTGCCAACCTCTGCGAACAGTTCATTACTCTCAGGTTCTTCAATCGAGTGAACATACCCCTTGGCCGCACGGCTTCCGTTTGTTGTGACGAAGCATTGTTTGGGACATGATCTGGTCCCCATATACTTCTTCAATTATGCCGTATCGTTGGGAAATCGCATCACTTGGTGGTAGGAGGATGCCACTGAGCGCATGGCATGCAGCCATGTTCTGCCCAAGATAACGTTGTAGGTGGAGGGGACCTTTATCACCCAGAACTCCACTTGTTTCGTTACACTCCCTGCTCTGACTGGGAGGATAATTTTGCCGACGGGCCACTCTGGCATGGAGTTGAATCCGATAAGGGGAGATACGGCAGGCGCCAAGTCTTTATCTTGAAGCTTTAGTTGCTTGAAGGTTTCATAATACATGATTTCGCACGAACTACCTTGGTCAATCAGAATCCGCTTGACATCAAAATCCTTGATTCGGAGAGTGACGACCAAGGCATCGTTGTGAGGGCAATAAATCCTTGCCAGTCTTTATCTGAAAAGGACATGACATTTGTGGCCTCCATCTTCCCTTTTTGGCGACTGGTTGGGCACTTAGCACCTCTCTGAAGTGCTCAGCCTTTTTGATTGAACCTCTGAGCTCGCATACACGCTCAGGTTCAAAGACTCCATGTATTACGTTATGACGCCTTGAGGTGGAGCGTCGTTTGGCATTCCATTGGGCACATTGTGGTCCTGGGGGGCTGGCTGCGCCCCTCCTTCTATGTATTTGTCCAGGTGACCCGCCGCCACCAACTCTTCCAGATGCTGCCTCAATGGTGTGCAGTTTCAGTTCGCGGTGCCCCTTTTCTTTGTGGAAGGTGCACCTCGATCTGTCATCGTAGTCTTTCTGAGCTTCGCCTAACTTAGCTGGCCACTTGACGAAAGGCTCGTCTCGAATTTCGCTAAGTATACGGTAGATCGGTTTTTTGAAGACTGTTGGTGATGGCAGTGCGGACTCTCAACCATCTTTTGTCTTGGTCTTCTCCGTTGTCTTTCCTGCCCTGTCTATTTCGGTTTTGGCGATCTACCGTATTGACCTTTGCCGAGGTCTTCTTCTCTGGTGTTGTGGTCGCGCCAGATTTTGCCTTGGCGCGAGCGCCATCTTCTTCTACCCTGATGTGCTGGTGCACTCTCTCCATCAGGGCTTCCATTGTGAGAGGTGGCGTCATGGTGATAGAGTCCCTTAGTCTATTTCCGACTGGAAGGCCTCTTTTTACTGCGCAATGGCGAGGTTAGTTGGGCAGTCCCCAATCTGGTTGAACGTCTCCCAGTAGCGACTGTTGTATGACCTCAGGGTCTCCTTGTCGCCCATATCGATGGAGAGTAACTGGTCGATCTCCACCGGTGTTTTTGTGTTTGTTCTGAATCGTGTTACAAACGCCTCCGCCAATTGCGCCCAGGAGGCAATGCTGCCATCTGGAAGCTTTTCAAACCAAGTCAGGCCTAGGTCACCTAGGCTTGAGGGGAATAGGATGCACATCAAGGCCTCATTCCGCCGGTATACAGCCAGCCATGACCTGGCGAAAGTGGCTTAAGTGTGAGTAAGGGTCCGTCTTCCCCTCATATGTTGTGAATTTGGGCTGTAGGAAGCCTGACGGTAGGGGCGCGTTCTCTATTGCAGGGACGAATGGTGAGGTTTGCAGCCTCGCCAATGCCTTGTCCGCTGGTTCGTAGGCCGGGCGCGGTATTGGCATTCCAACCTCGACGCTTCCATGCGTCCGAGGAGCCAACCGTTGTAAGGCAGAGACTCTGTGTGGAATCGCGCGCTCTAGCGTCCTCCTTCCACCGCGCTTTCTCTTCTAGCACGGTCCGTAGGTCGGACGATCTGGGCAACTCTGTCTGCCTAGACCTTGTCTGGTGTGAATGTGAGGGCCGATATGTGCTTCCTTCGGTGTGCGACCTTTCAGACCTCGTCCTCTCAGGCCTGGAGTGATGAGTTCTGGAGGATCTAGATTGCGCGTCGCCTGTCCTGAGGCTCTTGTTCTCCCCTTGTGAAGGTGTAGTATTCCTGCTACGACTTTCGGTGTGGCGAGGGGGCGTCTTGTTCGTGCGCCCCTCTCCTGTCGCCACTTCTTTTCCTTTCACCTGGCGTTTCAGAGATTCCATGTCTGCCGCCATCCGACGGATCAACTCGTCTTGTTCTCTGACGCGATCTTCCAAAGTTTGAGGATCAATTCTGCGTCTTTGTCTTTCTGGGCTTTGCGAAGGAGAGGGATGAGGGCTGTTATTCCGCCTTCGTCCCCTCGCATCTCTCCTGGAATTTTGTCTGTGTGATTCCAGGTTCGCCATGGGAGTGACCACAGGCAAGCCTTCGCGCCTTGCTCCCCCTTCTGGGGTTAGTCCGTCGATGGCGGACTGAGGTAATTCTTCGTTGTTCGCCATTGAATTTTTTTTTTTTTTTAGGAGAAAAAGCTTGATCAAGAGGTTGTTCTTGTCTGAGTTCCCACAGACGGCGCCAATTGTACGGGAAAGAAATACACCTTCTCGTATAATCCTGTTGACCAAGTCTGCGCTCCTCCGTACGACGTCGTTCAACCACCTGAAAATACACACGTGAGCTAGCCGGCGGGTGTGTGCCGGAAACCTCTCCGATGCCTAAGTCAGAAAGCTTGACAAATAGACAAAAGCTCTATGAATTCAGGGAGTAAAGTTGCATTACCTCTCCAAAGGTGATATTGGTGAGCTTATATAGGTTTCGCGTGGCATAATCCTGGAAGGACTCTTATTCCCCCAAGTAGAGTCCTTCTAGGATTACTTCTCCATGCGTAGAGTCCTCTTAGGATTCATACTCCTGGAAGATAATGCTTATCCTCCAACACCCTCCTCACTGCTTAAGCCAAGTGAGATGGCTTTGCTAGGGCCGAACTCCTGTACAACCGAAATAACTATTAATTCGGCCCTCACTTTACTCTCCCTTACCTCGGCCTTCCCATGCTAGGACCGAGCTATCCACAAGGGAGTTAAAGCCGAGCTATATTTTAGAACCACAAATTACTTCGGTTCTCACATGCTACAACCGAAGTAACTATCGAAGACCGAAGCCTTCGTGCTACTCCTCTCAACCGGAGTAGAACTAAATCCTTCCGAGACCGGGCTAACCAATACAACTGTGCGACCGGTCTATTCTTCAAAGTTACTTCTCCAAACCGGAGTAGCTTTCATGGCCTTTCTACTCGGCCCTTTTCATTTCGGCCCTAAGGCCCAATCCGCAGCTTGGCCTACTTCGGTTTATAAATTACCCTCTCAGTCATGGTCCAGCAGGGGAGTTGCAGCAGTAGTGGCTTGGGAGTTTTCCGGTGTTGGCTGTGGAGTTTTCTCGGCCGGATTAGCAAAATAGGGGTGGGTTTTGGGTGTTGTAGCAGCATAGGTGTGGTGTGGGCATTGGGAGTTGGGAACTACAGCAGATTAGGAATGGCGTGGGCAGCATAGGCGTGGGTGGTTGAATAGATTTTAGCCGATTTGGTGGGTTGATTTTTGAGGGGTTTCATGTATTTTGTTTTTAGTTAAGTCCTTCTTAATTTTTTTTTTTATAAAAAAAAAAAGGTGAGGCCAAGGGGTTGGTTGTATGGATGCGAGTAGCAGTAGTAGGGGTATTTTTTGTACTTTCCGAATCTCTCTCGATGCATGTCATCTTCCTGTACCTTTAATTTCATGCTGTTAAATGAAATTTTTTTTACTAATAAAAAAAAAATTAAACATTTTAGAAACACAATATAATTATTTTAAAGTTATGGACACTACAACAAAAAAAGGTTTTTACGGCGCGCAATGTATGCCGTAAAAAACCCCCTTCTACGACGTGCAGCACCGCGTATATTATGACCAGTCATGGAAAGTCATTCACTTTTAACGACATGCTTCGTACGCCGTTAAAAACTATTTAACGGCATATTTTGTGCGTCGTCGTTACTTTTTCTACGACATACTAGAGTACGCCGTTAAAAATTATTTAACGACAGATTTTGTGCATCGTTGTTACTTTTTCTATGACTACTTTTGCATGCCGTTAATTGGTGAGACAAATAACGACACTAATTGTGCGCCGTAAAATATGTAATACAACGACTTATTATGCCTGTCGTAGAATATGCAGTTTTTTTTATATTTTATTTTAATAAATTCAGCAGGTTCTATTTGACTAATTTTGTACAATCTAATAAATATTACAAACAAGCATTATAAAATATCAATCAACCATCAAAATATTGTTTGAAACATCAAAAAGAAACTATATCCATAAATTATAAACATTCAACAATTGTCTATACATTCTAAACATTCGAAAACTATATCCTTAAGTTCTAAACTGTACAAAAAGTTTAAACCATCCAAAACTATGCATATCTAACTTTCTAAACATATCGACAACTATTAAGAGATTATCTAAAACTATCAACAACAGTTCCTATAGCAGTTATAGCTGCAGCTGTAGCAAATCCACTTGCTCCTATCACAGGAGTGCCACATTTTCAATGTTGTTCCATATTCATACCTCCAAATCGCCACAGCTACTTGCTATTGCATCTGCTGTATCAAGGGCTCTCTTCAAGTCAGACGAGTATACAAGAGAGATCTTACACTTCATGGATAATCGATGAGCTATCCTACATGCCATGATAATAAATCCAAATTCAGAAAACAACACACACAAAGAAAGCACACATATAAATGTGTTTAAGCTATTATCATGATCAGTCAAAATTTAAGCATGTAAACCAATATATTATCATGATTAGTCAAAATATTCATCTTGCATAAAATTCATGTAGAATGATTTTGTTCAGATGCTTACAAAAATAGCCATCTTAAATGATTTTTTTTTTTTTTTGAATAGTAAAATAAGGGTTCTCCTGGGAGGCATCATCTTAAATGAATGTTTATAAGTATCATTCCTGTCTAGTCTATTTAATATTAAAAGGGAAAAAAAGAAAAAAAGAAAAAAAAAAAAGAAGCAATAGTTGAGAAATCAAAATTCATAGACTTTGACAAGCTAAGTTTAAGAAAGAGAATCATTCTAAACCCCTGGAAACAGAAATATATGCCATAGAAACAATTTCAGTAAGAGTCGGTAGCCTTCCAAAACAGCAAGGCTAGAATGTGCCATAAAACTTTTCTTGAGCATATTATATTAAGAATTATGGCAAGAAAAAAAAAAGGAAACCTAAAGTTATTCAACAAGTCCAATCAAGAATAGGCCAAGAGAATTATCCGACTATCACAAACATTAATCCAACACATAGATAGGTATATGCATGCATCAGTACAAGAGAGTGGTACCTTTGAATAACAAGAGAAAAATATGAAGGTATTTGGAATTTGAACTTGTACCTACAAAATAAAAGAAGCAAACATAATTCAAACATGGAAAAGCTCAAAAATAGTAACAAGGGCAACAGGTGTGTACTCCACAAGAAGATGAAAACCTCTTCTGTAAACAACAACAACGCTCTAAAAAATTTGCATCACACAATTTGCATGTTTTAAAACTTCAACATTTTACTGGCACCAAGACTTTGAATGTGTCAATGAAGATTTCATTTTCTATTATTCTATAATTCTTCTTTTTATATTGTTTGTTAAGGATTACATGGTCAACTAAGACATTCTTGCCCCAAGAAGAACAACATAAACTTGGGAAGAGAACTAATGCAACAGCATTTGACTATCTTAACGCTCATATAATTTTATATTTGTGCATCCAACATTTCACAAGCACTATGCTTGTGAAAGGAATCATATGCACAGTGGACTACAAGTCTCATATTCTTAACTCTTAAGAATATGTCTTCTTAATTTCAATTCTATGGACTTATCACATAAAATAACACAAAGAAAACATGATAATGAAACTTGCCCTTTAATTATTAATTAAATGAAAAGAGTGTTTTACAAAATTATCCCATCCATGTCTCCAAGATTGGCTTTTAGGGCACAACACTAACAAGGACTTCTACATGTAGTCATTGTCATGGTTGCCACTACTTTGGTATCCTAGGGCTGGGAGCAGGTACTAGCCATTACCTATGGCACTCATGCTATTTTTTGTTCCTCTTTTTTTTTTTGTCCTTTTGCTTCCCTTGCCTGAGGGGAGTTCTCCTTAGTCCTTAGCATGTTGCTCTTTCTCCTTAGGCACTCCGGAGTTTGATGTATTTTTTTCAAACTTCAAAGGAGGTTAGTGTAAGGTACCCATTTTTTACTGTTAGTTCCATGTAAAGTTTCCTTATATAATTACTGAAATTATACACTCAAATCCAATTTGAAATAAAAAAAATATCAACCAAAACATAAGGATTCTAAATAAAAATCAAATTAATTATAATAAAAATATAATTAAATATCACTCTTCTCCCTTGTTTTGTTTCAAAAATTACTAATTAAATTTATATAGTCTATCTTATCTATCATTTTATTTTTCAATAGATAACATTATTAATTCATCTAGTCTTCCTTACTCCTTTTTTCAAAGTCATAGATTAAGGAGTTGGCTCCCCTTCAATCCTTCATTGGATTAGAAGGTATTGTTGGGTCATTTTGGGACCTTAGGCTATTTTGATAATTCAAACCGTTTAATAAGTAGAGCCTGTCGAGTACATCATTTTTGCAAAAAATATGGTGATTAGATATTGATAGCTAGTTGATCAGATCATATTTTTTTCACAATTTATTTTAAAAATTATACATGACGTTGACGGAAATGAGATCTAATGAAATGTCTATCGATATCCGATTAACATGATTTTTTATAGGGATAATGTACTCGATGAGCTCTATAGATTAAATGGTTTGGATTATCGAGATGAGCTCAGATTATGGCCCACAATGACCGAACAACGCCATCCAATCCGATAATGGGTTGGAGAGGAGCCAATTCTTAGATTAAAAGGTAATTTTTTTAAAAGTTGAAGTGGTGCAAGTATTGGTAGGATATAACTAAGGTGGGCCCAACCCAAATTGATCTTGAATTTTTTTGAGTGATATTATTAGCACTCCATCAATTATTTTGGACCTCTTATTTCTTTGAACTCCCATTTATAAATTGTAAAACCCTTAATTTTTTTTTCTCCCCCCAAATAATACCAAAATTATCATTGTGAAAACATTCCAACCATTCAATTGAATGCACACCCCCACACCCCAAAAGTCTCTCTTCCAAAAACCCTAACAAAACCCACGAAGGTGATTACTACTTCATCTGCACATATTTGTTCATGACTTGAGAAAATAAATGTAGGGATTTTTTTTATTGTTGATTCAAAATTCTCCTTTTGTGGGTTCTGTAATCTTCACGAGTTTCGATTATCTGTTTCTGAACAAATAAAAAATGTTTGGTTATCTCTTCGCGAACAAATGAACAATTTTCAAGCCTGTGTTCCCGAATTTCGCTCATATGTTCGGAAGTTCAGTCCCGAAAAAATGACGAACAATTTTTATTATTTTTATTGTTTTTGCTATTTTTTTCAAGAAACTTACCCTTATAAGGTTAATCTCTATTGAGTTAAGAACACCATCAAAGTTATGAACCTCCTTTGAGTTCCTATTGTTGTACTCCTCTCGTCTCATGGAGTTGCCGGAGAAGTATAGGTAATTAAATGGTTGCCACCGTTGCCGTCGGAATATTGTTGCCAAAGGGTTTTCAAGGTTTTGAGGGTGGGTAGGTTTTGGAGGTGGAATTTGGGGAAGATGGATGGATGGTGATAGAGGTTGTTGCTCTTAGAAACTCTAACTCATGATTTCGTGGGTGTGTGGGCTTAATTGTAAGATGGAGTGTCCTAAAATTATTGATATCTTTTTTAATAATTTCATAAAAGGTTATTATTGTAATAAAAAAAGGTAAAAAATAGGGAGTTCAAAATAATTGATGGAGTGCTAATAGCCGCACTCATTTTTTCAAGACTTGGGTAATATTTTTTTTTTTGATAACTCAGGTATCCCCAACCCGCTGATTTTAAGGGAAGCCAGGGTAATATAGTGTTGAATTCGGTAGGCGCATGGATAGAAATTTAGAAGTCCAAATTTAAATTTGGGATAGACTTAGGTAGAGATACCAAACAACCCGAGCAACCCGATTTGTATATGTAAATATATAAAAATATTAAATATATATAAATAATTAGTCATTGGATTATGTTAAAATAATTTAAATAGTTAGATCATATTCAATATATATATATATGCATTACATGATACTAAGAACACAACACAAAACCTTACTCCTTTTTTTTTTTTTTTTTTCCCATTAAAAAATTACACAGACCATCACAACCGTGCATAATTCTTCAATTCTTACCTCTTCTCTCTATATCTCTCACATTATATAAATTATTTGGATTAACCTAAAACAACCTTGAATTTATGTGTAATTCGAACAACTTAAGCATATATAACTCAGGTCGGACTTAAGCAAACAATCTCGAGTTATAAGTCGAACTTGTGGGGCTCTGATCAACTCTCAATATAACTTAGATTAAGCTGAGACAATCTTTTAACTCGTTTGAACTTGTCCAAGTTGCAACCCTTCAGTGGCACTCCTGGTTTCATAGTGGCTCCACTACTGCCCCAGCTACGTCACTAAATTTTTCCTGAATCCTTCGGAAGGATGGAATAAACCTGAGCTACTCCAACAAAGAAAACAAAATTTTAATATGGCAAATTCCTATTTCTCACTAAAGTTTTTTTTTGGTAAATTACATTGATTTCTTTTATGCTGTATTTGGTTGGGGGATTTGAGAATGGATTTGGAAAGGAAAATGAAAAAGGTGGATAAAATATGGATAAAATATATCTACATTTCACATAATTTCACACACTTTTTCCCTTTCTCTTTCCAAATCCATCTCTAAATTCTCCCAACCAAACACAACGTTAAGGTTCGGAAAAAATACAATAAGTTTTACAATTTTGATATAATTATACTGACCTAACTTTTTTTGTAAGGTTAATGGAACCGAAACTAATCTAGATAGTGCGAAAACATAAAAATAAACAGCATAAAGTATATATTTTCGTGTACAAGAGATGATAATATTTTTTCATCCATATAACTAACAAATTATTAATAAAAATGCGACTAAGTGATATATATGAATCAAAATCTCAAAAGAGCTAGATATAATAATGTCAAAATTATAGAGCTTATTGTATTCTCTAAACCCCAAGGGTGGTCAGTGTAATTTACCCAAGTTTTTTCCTTAATTAATTTTTTTTTTCCTTCACAAAATCAACTCAAATTTTTTCCTCAACAAGGACATTACATCTTAGTTGGCAGTAATAACTGAAGTGCATCTACTTTATTTAATTTCTATGAGCCTCAAATCATATTTTGAAAGGGTAATGTTAGGGATAATTTTTTATCAAATAAATGACCAAATGTCTCACATGGATCTAGGGAGGGCGGCCACACCCCAAAAATTTGAAAAATATCATATATTATACTAGAAATTTTAAAATAATTTAAAATTATAGGAGTTCGCACCCCCAATTTTTTTTTAGATAATTTCAAAATTATATAGAGTAGGCCCCCAATTTTTTAAACTATAGAGTAGCCCCCAAAAGTTATAATCCTGGATCCGTCCCTATCCACACCCATGTGAGACATTTAGTTATTCATTTGGTAGAAAATTTGGGACCTATAGCATTTTTCATTTTGAAAACATAACTTTGAACTTAACACGTCATGCTTTGTGTTAGAATAGTAGAGAGAGATAAAATAATATGTATTGTATTGAATGAATTGTATTGAATAATATTTTCCTATACAATAGAAAGCCTGTTTATATAGGCTGAGAAAGAGTATTCTATAATAGACCTAACTATGGCAATACTTAATATATCTAGGAAATCAATACCTAATATATGTAGGAATATATACCATATATACATTAACATCCCCCTTTAAACTCAAGGAAGATAAACATCTTGAGTTTGGAGAGAGAAACTAAAACATGAAATAAAACTAAATAAATAAAAGGCAAATAGATTGCAAAATCCGAACGAGAGTGCAAGAGCGCTCGAAATAGATCAGAGACAGAAACCTAAGCCGGGAGACAGTTTATAGTTGTGTCGGACCATTGTAGGAACTGGCTGAAACTAATGCCAGGACAATTTAAGATCGTGCCGAACCGATATAGAAACTGGCTGGAACTAATGCCGAGAGACATTTTATGTTCATGTTAGACTATTGTAGGAATTGGTTGGAACTAATGCCAGGACAGTTTAAAGGGGTCATGCTGGACCGATGTAGGAGCTAACCGGAATCAATGTCAGGATAGTTTAAAGGGGTCATGCCGGACCATGTAAGAGCTAATCGGAATCAATGTCGGGACAGTTTACGGGGTCATGCCGGACCGATGTAGGAATTAACCAGATGTTGAACCAGCAAGCGTGGCACACACATAACTTATGACGTAGTGTTGAACGATGATGACAACAGATGACTGAGTGCGTTAGGAGGCAGCTTAGATAGTGCGACAAAGGTGGCGGCTTGAGTTGTGCGCCAGAGAGGTCAACTTGGATTGTGCGCTAGATAGGGCGACTTGGGTAGTATGCCATAGGGGGCGACTTGGGTGGTTCGCTTGGATTGTGTGCCAAAAGGAGCGGCTTGAGTTGTGCACCAGAGAGGGCAACTTGGCTTGTATGCCAGAGGGGCAGCTTGGGTGGTGCGCCAAATGGGGCGGCTTGGGTGGTTCGCTTGGATTGTGTGCCAAAGGGGGCGGCTTGGATTGTGCGCCAGAGAGTATGGCTTGGATTGTGTGCCAAAGGAGGCAGCTAAGTGGTTTGCATGGTGTATAACCATGTTTACCATGATATAGATATAATACCCCTCCCTCAAACTCAAATAGGTTTGAAGATAGAAACCAATTTGAGGTTGAAGCAAAGGGAAAAATAGAGTGGAGGAAAAAAAATGAATTACGAGTAAAAAAACAAAAACGAAAAAAAAAAAAATATGATAGAGATATTTGGGGTATGACTAAACCAGCGAATAGAAGAAGAGAATTTTTTTTTTTCATTCAATGAATTGTATTGAAAGTGTATTGAAAAATGATAGAGATATTTGGGTAGGAATAAACCAGCGGATAGAGGAAGAGATCACCACAAAGTGATACTTAAATGAAAACATGGCAGCGGAATAGGTTGAGGTCCAGCGGGCGGCCAAGGTGAGGCTGCCACCCGCCGGTGAAGCGAAATTACTAGGTTCTTAACCTAGCTCTGATACCATGTTAGAATAGTAGAGAGAGATAAAATAATATGTATTGTATTGAATGAATTGTATTGAATAATCTTTTCCTATACAATAAAACGCCTGTATATATAGGCTGAGAAAGAGTATCCTGCTAGAAATTTAACTATGAGAAAGAGTATCCTATAATAGACCTAACTATGACAATACTTAATATATCTAGGAAATCAATATCTAATATATGTAGGAATATATACTATATATACATTAACACTTTGAAAAGTGAAAATACGACTTTAATGAATTTTATAATTAATAATTCAATTAAAATTTTGTGTTCATCCTAAAATTGTGTATAAAAAACACAACTTCAATCAACCACTTGATTTTGAAAATAAATAAGAACAACTTGTATTTGGGAAATATGTTTTCAAACCACTCAAATTTGGTAAATTACTCAAACTATGATATATTGCATACATGTCATATGGAAAATTGATTTGCCAAACAAACTTAGATTTTGTGTGAATTAGACGAGCAAGGGCAACAATATAAGAACTTTCATACACTTCCTTATACTGTTGGGATTTATATCACATGCCACCAGAAGCACATCCATGCATACATCAAAAAATAAAAATAAAAATAAATAATCACACAAAGATTTATGTGGTTCGGCTCAAATTGCTTACATTCATGGGAGAGAGAAAAAATAGAGAATACATGTAAGATGACCAAAATACTCAAAACCTACACAACTATCCAAACCCCATACTCAAGGATAGTTGAGCCCTTGCTCACTCGGTGCCCATGGTATTTTTCTCTCACCTTTACATCTATATTTTTTCCTTGCTACTCTCTCAATCTCACATCTCTATTTTTTTCCTTTCTACTCTCTCAATCTCTCTCAAGAGAACCCTATAGTCCATATGACTATTTATAATGTTTATCCATGAGAGTCCTAATTTCATGCAATTAGCTAATCAAATCCTACATATATTAGGTTTCCTAATAGATTCCGAACTCTACTATCCTAACCTAAATACATGTATAATAATTTTATTTCATCCCAAAATATTGATTTCTGGTTCATGTAAGGAGATTACATATTGAGAGCTAATTAACATGATTTTCTAGCTCATCACCACTTTGCACCCTTCTAGAGAGAGACAAAATGAATAGTCGGATTCGGGACATTTGGGCTCAAGGAATTGGCAGCCTCTGCAATTTTATTGGAGTAGCATTCAAACATTGTGCTGCTAATTTTAGTTCCGAAATGCTTATCAATCATCACTTCGAAAACAGTTCTCATGGGCAAGGCGGTGTTGGGGAGGTTGGCAATCACCACATGCTTGCTTGGGCTGAGAAATGTCTCCATTCTCTCAATGCTAAAACACCCATTTCACTTTATCACATTCTCAAGTTCCTCTGGGCTTGGAAAATATAAAGGCAAGTTGAATGAGTCGACCTTTTCTACGCTGATTAATCCTTGTAACAAAGAAAATCAAATTTTCCTAATGAATGTTTGTACCATGTTCACTATAATGTTCTTCAGGGTGTGAAAACTTGTTTTGAAAACCAAAGAAAACACCTTCTTTTTTTTTTTTTTTTTTTTCTTTTTCCCCTCTAGAATTTAGAAAATTATGGAATCAGTTCTATTTTTTTGAAAATGAAAACAGTATACCAAACAAGTTTTTTTTTGGATAATGTACCAAACAAGAAATTGTTACCAATTTCCAAAAAATTGAAAACAAAAACAGAAAACGTTGGAAACTAAAATCACCACAAAATTAATCATCGTGCTATCAACTTTGATGTGTGAAGTTGATTCTAAACACATCCATTAAAATTAACTCAAATAATTTGGCAATGATTATTGTACTAGCCTACTAGGAAAACATATCATGTGCACAATAAAAGACTATGAAACAGAGTAATGCTATTACCATTTTGGCTAAAAGAGTAGTTATAAGTATGACCTAGCTAAATAAGGAATAGACTAAATATGAAAAAAGAATAAAATCAAATAATATAACTATACAAATCTCATGATTCACGCTAACACTCCCCCTCAAGTTGATGCGTAGATATCTCTTATGCCCAACTTGTCAAGTGAATCAATAAAAATATTTGTCGAAATTGCATGTGTCAAGATATCAAGATATCTGCAAGCTGCTCTCCGGTCTGAACAAACAGTATGGCCACCAAGTTTGCATCCAACTTTTCCTTAAAGAAGTGTCAATCTACTTCTACATGCTTAGTACGATCATGTTGAACTGGGTTATTAGCTATCTTTCGAGCAGCTTGATTGTCACAATAAAGTTTCATAGGACCAATTGGTCTGAAACTAATCTCTATAAGTAACCAACAAAGTCATAGGAGTTCACAAATTCCTTGGGCCATTCCCTGATATTCAGATTCAGCAGCGGAACGGGCTACCACATTCTGCTTTTTACTTCGCCAAGTAACTAGGTTACCATCAACAAATGTAAAATAACCTGAAGTAAAACGCCTATCAGTTATATTACATGCCCAATCTGCATCTGTATATCCCTCAATGTTCAGATGCCCATGTTTCTTGAACATCAAACCTCTTTTAGGGGTAGACTTTAAGTAACTTAGAATACGCATAACAACTTCCATATGATCTTCACTTGGAGAAGGCATAAACTGGCTAACAACATTCACAGCATATACAATCTCAGGTTGAGTAAGTGAAAGATAAATAAGTTTTCCTACTAACCTTTGATACCTGTCCCTGTTAGTTGGAACCTGATCTGGATAAATCCCTAGATGATGATTCTGCACAATAGGAGTACTTGCTGGTTTACACCCCATCATACCAATTTCAGCCAGCAAATCCAATACATACTTTTGTTATGACATGAAAATGCACCACTAGAGCGAGTAACTTCAATTCCTAAAAAATATTTCAAACCCTCAAATCTTTCATATCAAACTCAGAAGCAAGATAACATTGAAGTTTCTAAATTTCATCAGTATCGTCACCTGTGACAATCATATCATTAACATAAATAACCAGCAATGTAATCTTACCATTTTTTCACTTTATGAACAAGGTATGGTCAGAATTCCCTTGACGATACCCGTACCTCTTCATGACTTGCATAAACCTCCCAAACCAAGCTTGAGGTGACTGTTTAAGACCATAAAGTGCCTTCCGGAATCTGCACACCTTTCCCGATCCACCAACTATGCCATAACCTGGTGAGAAGTCCATGTAAACCTCCTCCATCAAGTCTCTGTGCAAAAAGGCATTCTTTACTTCAAACTGCTTCAAAGGCCAATCAAAGTTAACTGCCAAGGATAATAACACCCGAACAGTATTCATCGTTGCTACGAGTGCAAATGTCTCCGCGTAATCTACTTCATAGGTTTGAGTATATCCTTTTGCTACCAACAAAGCTTGTATCTATCAATAGTTCCATCAACTTTGTATTTACTAGTGAAGACCCACTTGCACCCCACTGGTTTCTTGCAAAACGGTTTTGAGACAATATCCCAAGTCCCGTTTTCCTGTAGTGCTTCCATTTCTGCATTCATGGCCTTCACCCACTTTAGATCCTTCCGGGCCTCTTCAACTTTGCTAGGAATTTCAATTGCTGCCATTTGATTCACAAAAGCTTTATGTTGTAACGACAATCGATTCGTAGATACATAACTGGCAATAGCATACTTCACATTCCCTTCTGGTGAGTACATGTTTGTTGGAACACCACGATTCTTCCTAGGAGGCAACACATAAGTTCTTTCAACTTCATTAGAGTTACTAAAAGTGTTAATGTCCAAATTACTCACCTCGGGAATATCCAGAGGAGCACGAGCTGATGCTACAAATTCATGATAGAGAGAATTATATATAGAGGCATCAAATTTTGCTGGAGGAGAATTGACGTTTTTTCCTTAATAGAAAAAATATCAGCATCTACTGGGCTCTGCTCAAACACAGGGCTGGAAACACTTCTTGGTTTAGTAACTGAACGGCTAGAGCCATTTTTAGTAGCAACAGCAACACCATTCTTAGTTCCAACAACAACACTTTCAGCTTGTATTTCAATCTCCTACTCAAACCAATCAGGGCCATCACCAATATTCGTCTCCCCCTGAAGGACAGGGTTGGACATAGGAGAAACAAAATATAACTCTGATTTTGAGAAAGTCACATCCATAGTAACATAGGTACGTTAGGTAGGAGGATGGTAGCAACAATATCCTTTTTGTGTAGGAGCAAAGCCAAGAAACACATAGCAAAGGGCGCATGGATCCAATTTACTCTGCTGATCCTTGTGAATATGAGCATAAGCCACACAACCAAAGATCCGTGGAGACAAGTGTTAGTGGGTTGTGAGTGGCACATAAGTGGCCAAGACTTCCATAGGAGTACGAAAATCAAGAACCTGAGATGGCAACCTGGTGGGTCGTTTCACACACCAAAAATAAACACTAAACTATACCAAATTCTTTTAGAATAATGACAAGTCCAAGTATCGATTCATAGGGACAAACGATAAATTAAACTAATTTAATTGTTAAATTCCTAAATCAATTTTGATAAAAAGATTGATTGTTCATAACCTAATAAAAATTAAATTAAACAAAGCAAATAAACTAGCAATTATAAATAAAGATTAATTTACTGATTTGGAGAAAAACCTAGGGCAATGAGTTCACCACTAGTTATGTAAATAAGGTTTCAATTTGAAATCAGTTATGCTACAGTTCAAACTAAATAATACTTCGCAACTACAAGTTCGAAGCATTTATCAAGAGAGTTATCACATTCAATGTATAGGCACGAACCATCTTAAGTAGTACGAGTTGTTCGCTCTAAACTAGGGTAGCAAAATGACTCGTCCCTCGTAGTATGGCTCGTCTCATACCTTGAATATGAAAGAAAAGAAAACCATTGTATGGAAAGTATTCAACAATCACATAAAGCCGAATACTCAAAGAAATAGTGGAAAATATATAGATGAAACTTCTAAAACACCATACAATTGTTCAAACCTTTACATAATCAAAACCCAAAAACAAAACCTAATTACATAGCTGAGATTTCATCAAAACCCTAGAAAAGAAGAGTCTAGCCACTCATGGAGGAGTGGGAAGAGATGGAACCTTCCATGGGAATTTTCTTTGAAGATTGAGAATCACTTTTTTTTCCAAACCCTAGCCTCCTCTTTCTCCTTCAATTTTTCAGAACCTAATCTAGCCTCTTTCTTGTCTTTTTATACCTTTGTTGTCTTTCAAACAGGTTTAAAATAGCGGCACAAAATCTGAGGTACGACTGCACGTGCGGGAGTGGTCACCGCATGTGTGGGAAGGGGTGCTGTATGTGCGGGAAGATTAGGCCTGGTTTGGCTGCGAGGGAAAGGCCGTACTTGCGGGAAGCACTTTTATCTCCAAAATTTTGTATTTTAGCTCATTTTATGCTCCCAGTATGTACAACCTGATTGACATTAAACATGTATAAAATATATAGTTTGATAAGTAAGTAAAGTTAAGAGATCCTAATTAACAGCCTTAGTGTTGCACAATTCGGCCTTAATCACATCCCCCAACTTACAACTTGCTAGTCCTCAAGCAAGGAATAAAGAAGACAAATAAAATAAAATATAATTAAACAAAATCTAGTGCAAACATCACATGCGAGTGTTTACCCAATAAACCCTTTCCATACAAGTCTACTATGCTCCCCAATTAACATATGCAAATATCATCACCCTACTAGCAACAAGTTAACATTAAGTGAAGTAATGCAATCAAGTGAAGCAGGTATAAGCATAAATTATGAGCCAAATAGAAATGCACAAAAGAAAATACCCTCATCCCTCAACTTAAATATGACATTGTCCTCAATGGAAGCAAATGCTAAGTAAATAGGCAGGAGAGAATATTACCAGAGATTGTAGGTGCACATCCAGGTAGGCAAATAGTAGCGCGCGCGCACACACACACACACACACACACACACACACACTTTTTTTTGTTTTAGAAAGAGAAACAACTAAAAGGAAAAATACAGAAATAAAAGAGACAAAGAAAAAGATAATCTAGTACTACTGAGAATTCGGTGGTGGGAAATGCTGTGCAAGCAAGATGAATCAATGACCGCGTCTCAAACGCTTTGTCCTGAACCCGAGCGCCGAGCTGGTCAAAACGTTGCTGGCTGGACTCTCGATATGTATAAAAGTCAGTTTGTAGTGATTGTAACAAGCCCGCGGGGACCTCGCTACAGCTCGGACTCGATTTGTGTCACGGTTCTTAATCTTGAACCAAAGAGTCCAAATCCGGCAAATCGTTTTGGAAAACAGATTTTTGAAAGAAGTGCCAAACATGGACTGCTTTGCCAGATACAGAGTCGCCACCTAAATATTTTTTAAATGGGAAATTTAGGAAACCCTGACTCGGTGCCAAAGGCCACGTGTCCGTCATCACCAAAGTTGCCTCGGCTCGGGAACTTGGGTACGATTGGGGAAGGTCACTTCGTGAGCACCCCCGCTCGCCCGGTCAAAGACCGGCCTCTACTAACCATGATATCTTATTTTGAAAACATTGTGAGTTCTTATTCCGGTTATTAGCCTAGGTTACTATGTGATGCTCGCAGCAAATAAGTATAGACTGGGCCGCCTGAATTGGAACAAAACATTTCATGTTTGTTTGTTTGAAAATGGTTTGATGGTGCTACCCGCAGGTAGGCTAAGACGTGGATTTGCGACCCTCAGGTGGGCTTAGAAAAACATGATTTTGCCACTATCTAGTGGGCTTAAAACAAACATTTGATGAATTGTCCCAATTCAAGTAACCCAACCTCCACCCACAGGCATTCAAGGCAGTTATATCACATAAGCATATAGCCTCATGGCAAGCATGCTATCATGGCAACACTCACACGCATGCAAGGATGTTAAAGCATAAAACTCACCGAGTACTCCGAGCCAAAAACAGAAGCTCATTAGAAATCCATGCATGATCCTAATTATACAGAAATGCCTAATGCAACGCATGCAATAATGCAACTATAGCAGGCTCGGCTATTCTAAACATGGTATATGGAATGCTACAGCTAACACGTATTCAATTTGGAATTGAAATACAAATGCAGTTTGTATGATGCGCCGAGCCCGGTGCGTGCAAAACAGATGAATGAATGCAAACATGTTATCATACTGTATGCTAATCGAAATATGCCCTATATCTAACCATCGTAAGCGGGTAAATAAAAGGGAAGAAAGACGTGGGGTTGGAAGACATACATCACACTCACCCACACTTATTACAATTATGCCCTCGCACAGAGGGTCCGAATAAATAATAATACAGTCCGAATGAAAGAATAGTACAGTCCGAAATAACAGTCCGAATAATACAGACTTCTAATTAATTAACAAATTAAACTAAGAAAGCTTTAAACTGGCATGCAAGCCAGGGGCTGCCTCGCTTCTGATGAATGACGTATGCCGGACTGCCTTTGCGCAGAAATCCACTGGGATGCCCAATTTAGCCTCTGTTTGCAATGTTTCTCGAAATGCGCGCCAGACTCCGAAAAGTTGCTGATTCCTTATTTTGCTGCAACAGAGAGCAGGAAAAGGGCATAGCAATGTATTTCACAAATATATGCATGCCTCGATTCTCGTGCCACCAATCACGCATATCGATGCATGATGACCGAGGAATCGGATTGCACAACTCAATATAGGGTGCAATGTAGATGAATGCTACAACAAAGCCTAACTCCATCATGGGTAATCCGGAGTGTTGGTGACTGGGGAATTGAGACCCGTTCCGTCACTCGGAGTACGAAACGTGCCTCGTTTCCCGTGCCCGGGCTAACTCCTATCCCGAACACAATGTAATATGCATGATATGCATGAAATGCCACTAAAATACAATCCTAGCATGCACAATGCTATGAAAATGAGATGCCTCGAAATGCGTGCATACGGGCACGCAAACCGAGAAAATGATCCTAAGGCATAGAATGTCATGGAAATGATATGCAATGAGACTAAAAATGAGATGCCTCGAAATGCGTGCCTACGGGCGCGCAAACCGAGGATATAGCGTACAGAATGCAACAGGACTAAAATGAGATATGCGATGCAAGATGGACTTACACCAACATGAGAGAGAGCCTCAGTCTTACTCATACGGGAGGCCGTCGGATGAAAATGAGATGCCTCAAAATGCGTGCACACGGGCACGCAAACCGAGGTGATGGCATACGGGATGCGATGAGACTAAAATGACGTGCAGAATACAAAATGGACTTACACTAACATGAGTGAACCTCAGCCACACTCACATAAGAGGCCGTCGGATAAAAAAGGAGCGCCTCGAAATGCGTGCACACGGGCGCGCAAACCGAGGCGATGCGTACGGAATGCAAAATGACATGGAAATGATATGTGATAAGGCTAAAATGAGATGTCTCGAAGTGCGTGCCCGCGGGCACGCAAACCGAGAAACTGGCATACGGAATGCAATGATGCGAAAATGGCATACAGAATGCAGAATGGACTTATACCAACATGAGAGGACCTCGGCCACACTCACACGGGAGGCCGTCGGATGAAAATGGAGTGCCTCGAAATGCGCACACATGGGCGCGCAAACCGAGGCAATGCGTTTAAGCATGAAATGACATGAAAAATGATATGCAAACATGCAAATGGAATTTCAGCATTTACAAATGACGCAAAACAGTCCCGAAAGGTGGGGAAATGATACCAAATGCCCGGGATGGTCCCGAAATGCGATAATAAGCACCCGGAATGGCCTATAGCCATACTAAACATGCATAATCGGTACATGACATGCGAAACAGTAGCAAGGCAGCCCCAAAAATAGCATTTTTCAGTCTAGAACAAGGCCAAAGTGCAAGCATAGATAGGGCAACAATAGCATGCAAAAATACGAGCCAAGAGAGGGGTATTGAAGCAAGTGGTGTATGCGATGCTCAAACTGAAAAGTACCCTTCTACAACACTGATGAGGGACTCAAAAGATGAACATTTACAGTATATGACATCCCCCAACTCAGTATGAAAACATGGTAAAAATGCTATGCAAGAATGAGGATATATAAGGCTATAACATGATGTACCCTAAAGATTCATCAAACCAACAAAGACCCTCAATGAAATATGTCAAGAAGATAAAAATATGACTCTTTCCAGTACTGATGATGGCCTAAAACAGAAGCTAGATAAGCTTAAAAAAGTATGCAAAATGGGGGGCCAAAGAGGATATAAAGACAAGTATAACATGGAGACCCCAAAAAAGATTGATCCCTTCTACAATATTGTAGAGGGACACAAAATGAGCTCACTCACAGTTCATGGAATTTTCCAAAACAGACTGCATGTAGGCCAAATAAATCATGCAAGTTTACGGTAAATATGAGAGATTATGAAGCAAGTGCATGATAGAGAGGCCAAACAGGGTTTAACCCTTCTTAAATGTTGAAGAGGGGCTCAAAATAGGCCCACTCAAAGTTTATTTCATGCTCTAAATCAGATCACTCATAAGCTAGAAAAAGCATGCAAAAACAAGGGTAAAACATGGATTCAAAGCAAGTGACACATGGAGCATGAAAAAAAGGTTGAGCCCTTCTTCAATGTTGAAGAGAGCTCCAAAATAAGCACAATATCAGTTCATGAGATGCTCCAAATCAGATCACACATAGGCCAAATATTCAATGCAAAATAAAGGCATACAAGAGGATATTGAAAGAAGTGTAAGATGGAGGGCTCAAACAGGGTTGAGCCCTTAAACAAACATCAAGAATAGCTCAAAAGAGGACCACTTTCAGTTAAGGTCGGAGCTCAAAACAGTGAGCAAGTAGGGTTAAGAAAAGAAGCAAGAAAGTGGTGTAAAAGAGGGATTTTGAGACTCATCCTTGTAGACAACACTTTTGCTACCTCTTGCTTGAATAAAGTTGCTTCTAAGCCTCTTAAGAACTCCTCCTTGCTGCTGGAAATGAAGTGGTGTTGGTGGTGCTTGAAGATGGTGAAGAAAAGGCCCTAAAACTTGAAGAAAATGGGGTTGGATGTATGTGTATGCTTGAATCAACACTTGAGGCTTGTATTCTTGAGGTGGGAGGACACTAAAAAGTGCAAGAGAGGAAGAGAGGAGTCTCTCTTGGAATGGAGGGAAATGAGCTCTTATTTTTCCTCCATAGGGGGTCCCCCGGAGAGATATTTTTGGGGGAATTTCAAAGCACAGCTGGAAAGCTCACATCCCAAGGAAGCTGGCCGGCTAGCCACCTTTATTGGAGGTGGCCGGCCGGCCACCCCCCCTAGCCGGCCGGCCAAGGGCAAAAATGGAAAGATTGATTTGCTGGCCGGCCACCACATGATGGTGTCCTCCCAGGTGTGTACAACAAGGCCCTGTGGTTGGAAATTGGCAACTCTGAACCAGGAGAAACAACAATCCACTTTTAGGAGAGGCTCAAAAATGAAAAGAAGAATTACTGGCCGGCCATGGGTTTTTAGTGTCCTCCCATGTGTGTACAACACGAATATGTGGTTTTGGCTCGAAGAAAAAGGCCCTAGGGTGGTCAACATTAGCCCGGAAGTGAGAAAAACGGGCGCCGGGGGGCGCCGAAAGAGCATAACAGGTTGCTTGGGAAATTGCTAGCCTCCCACCCTCCAGTGATCTTCCTGATGATAAAACAGAGGTACCTGCCAAAAATGAACAAAAAATGATGCAAAACGAATGCTCGGGGACCAAAACACGCAGTTCGAGGTCCCGAAAATAGGCTGTAAGCACCGAAAGTGGCATTCGGCCACGAAGTGGGTATCTAAGACCCCAGTGTCCCTCGTTATGATAAAACAGAGGTACCTGCCAAGAATGAACAAAAACTGATGCAAAACGAATGCTCGGGGGCCAAACCGCGAGGTTCGGGGCCCGAAAACCGGCCGTTAAGCACCGAAAGTGGTGTTTGGCCACGAAGTGGGTATCTAAGACCCCAGTGTCCCTCGAAAGGGAGTAAATGAGATGCATGCCAAAAACCGGAGGAATCGGAGATGGTTGGGTGGTCCCAAACCGAGGCACACGGCCTGACGGCTCCGAAAATCGGGAACCGGGCTCCGAAATGGGCAAAATGGCCTACGGGCACGAAATGTAGCCCACGGCCACTGAGAGATAGTCTTCTAGACCTCTCCCTCCCCTCAGGAAAGAAAACAGAGAAAACCGAGGCAAGGCACAGAAGAGAGTTTGGAAGTCCGGAGGCAGGGCGCACGGCCGCGACTCTGAGACTTCTGAACGAGCACAATATGCAACATCACCGAGCGCTCAATCGTGACGTCTGAGTCTTAAGGTCGGTCGAAAATGGGGTGTCTACAGTTGCCCCTCTTTGACAGAACTCGGAAGTCATAACAATGACGGGAGTGAATGTCAAAGCCCAGAGACGACCCATTTTTGACAAGGCCGAAGACTTAGACAATCATACAAGATGAACAGAGATATGCGCCCGCAGGCAGGGGGGGGGGAGGGCAAAATGCAAAGCGACATGCACAGAGCCAAATGATCATGCAAATGCAGCAAGCTGTAATGAAGCAAGTATTCGCAAATAGATGCAACAGTTTTAAGCAAGAATGCAAAGCAACAACTACATTTCATGCAGTTAGGAATGCGGAGAATCATTCAATTCTCGTCGCGTCTCACACGGAGAAAATACGATACCTGCGCGATTCGTCTGGTCGCACCAGCCTCAAATGAACCGTACATACAATATCGTGCCTGCAAAAGAGAGAAATTCAACAAGAACAATATGCTAACAACATATATTCAATGCGATTCCTATGATTCCGAAAGTTTGACACACGCAGTGTCGGCGAGTAAATGCATCGCAATGCGAGAAAGGAACGTGCGTGACAACGCTTGCACAAGCACAGAAATATGGTACACCAAGAAATCATGCTTGACAATGCAAAATGTTCATGAGGATGCAAGTTATACGCACAACAATGCAAAAAGAGCACGAATCAGGGTGTCCGTCAGTTGCGAAACAACGAGTAAGAAAATGCGCATTTCGAAGAAGGCAACTCAATCGCGGCCTCGGTTTCACCTCCTGGAGAGGTTACAACATGATCAAAAAGGATACACCTTGATTTTGATGAGTGATGATGAGACACAGGTTAGAAACTGCAGCTGAAGTTCCGGCGGACCGATTTCGCGACCGGAAGTGCACTTTTCTTGAACTTTTTCAGGTCCCGGGAACTCCGATCTTCCTCAAAATTTGCAGGGAGCTAGAGGGGGGAGTGGGGAAGGTGGCCGGACAAGTGGTGGCCTAGGGGGAGGCTACCAGCCATGCTTCAAAAAGTAATTGGCCAGCCAGCCAGAAAAGGTGGCCGGCCGGCCATCTGCCCAAAAGTAGGGGCATTTTGGTCTTTTTTCTCATTTCTATATATATACCCATCCATTCCATCCGAAATCACTCCCCCAAGTGTGAAATTCTCTCCTCTTGCTCTCTAAGCCATTTTTTCTTTCAGATCTGCACTTTATACGCGCTTTTCAGCCTTTTCTGCAAGTTGTTTTCGCGAAATCCTTCAGTTTTAAGCACTTTGAGGCGACTAAATTTTGATTTCGGAGCTTCTTCTCTCATTTTCACCACTTGAGGTAAGTTTCTCTCAATATTTGGAATATTTTCTCGGGAGTTGACTTTTGTTGACTTTTTCATTTCCCAGGAGTTGACTTTTGTTGACTTTTTCCAATTTTGGCTCATTTTTGCTCCTTTTTGCAGATTTCTCGAAATGGCAGGCAATTTCCCTTACGGCGGAGGTCCTCCAGGCGCCGGAGATGATTTTGACATTATGGCGCTCCCCCCGAGGGTCCGGCCTTTTATCCCTGAGAGATATGCCCCAGCAGTGCACATCCTTCCGCGAGCGGTTTTTCGTCATTTTACTGACTTTAATGATCGGGCACCCGGGGACTTGCTTCTACGAGAGCCGGAGCATCACCTCTCTTCCGAGGCACGAGAGGTATTTTATTTCATTTTCCACATTTTCCGTGCACTTTGTAGCTTTGCCATGCTTAAACGCACAGTTTAGCCTATGACATGATACTTTGCCTGCATTCTGAATATGCGACTCAAACACTTGAATTGCTGAACACACGGCTCACTGACTGATTGATTGTGAACACACGGCACACATTAGTTAAGCATTGAACCACGGCTCAAACACTGATTCGTCGAACACACAGCCCGAATTCGAGAGTGAACACACGGCGCACACTGACTACAAGTAGAACACACAGTCCCATACTCTGATTTACTGAACACGCAGCCCAGATAGAAATAAAGTGAACACGCAGCCCACACTGATTAGGATTGAACACACAGCCCAAAACACTGATTTACTGAACACGCAGCCCAGATAGAAATAAAGTGAACACGCAGCCCCTGATTAGGATTTGAACACGCAGCCCAAAACACTGATTTACTGAACACGCAGCCCAGATAGAAATAAAGTGAACACGCAGCCCACTGATTAGGATTTTGAACACGTAGCCCAAAACACTGATTTCACTGAACACGCAGCCCAGATAGAAATAAAGTGAACACGCAGCCCACTGATTAGGATTTTGAACACGCAGCCCAAAACACTGATTTACTGAACACGCAGCCCAGATAGAATAAAGTGAACACGCAGCCCACTGATTAGGATTTTGAACACGCAGCCCAAAACACTGATTTACTGAACACGCAGCCCAGATAGAAATAAAGTGAACACGCAGCCCACTGATTAGGATTTTGAACACGCAGCCCAAAACACTGATTTTACTGAACACGCAGCCCAGATAGAAATAAAGTGAACACGCAGCCCACTGATTAGGATTTTGAACACGCAGCCCAAAACACTGATTTACTGAACACGTAGCCCAGATAGAAATAAAGTGAACACGCAGCCCACTGATTAGGATTTTGAACACGCAGCCCAAAACACTGATTCTTCAATTCATTTGCACATAGCTCATTCAATTCATTTGCACACAGCTTGTTACTTGCATACGGCTTGCATTTTATTGTGTACTGAACACATGTATTCATTCTGAATGCAGGTTGGCTCTCGTACTGTACGAGGATATGGCTCTACCGCCGCGAGAGACTGGTATGCTGAGCTTCCAGAGGCCGTCCGGGATCTGGTTGATCTAGCAGGATTCGGACCATTCTGCGTGGGATTAGCACGTTGTCCTGCCAGCAGGACATTGTTAGCTGCTCTGGTGGAGAGATGGTGGGACACCACCAATTCCTTCCATTTCTCCGCCACTGGGGATATGACCATGACCCCGTTAGACTTCGCTGTGCTCACCGGCCTAGACACAGGCGGTTGGCCCATTCCTTATGACGAGGATATGGGTGAGTGGGAGGCTGCATGGATACATCTGTTGGGGGCTCGCCCACCTATAGACAGAGCTTCTAGGAGGGTCCGGTACACCTGGTTCTCTTCCCGTTTCCGGAGGCCAGATATGGAGCCTGAGTCTCCTGAGGAGATTGAGCAGTACACCCGAGGTTTCCTCATGTTCCTCTTTGGCACCACTTTGTTTGCCGACAGGGGGAACACTGTTGGGCTGTATCTGCTGAGTGCCTTGGTGGACCTATCACAGGTCAGACGGTATGATTGGGGTGGCGCCGGCCTGGCTACCCTTTATTGTTACATGAGTGCAGCCTCTCGTGGGCGGGGAGACTTGCTTGGCGGCTATTGGAGAGCCTGGGAGGTACGTTCTGTCCTCTTGATGATTTACATTTCTGCTTCTCATTATTTGTTCATTGCACACACGGCGCACTTTACATACTGTATTTTGCCCTCAGCGCTTTGTATTCACATTCCGCACTGCTTTTCTCAGCTATGGGTGTACGTATACTTTCCTACGTTAGCTCCGGAGATGGAGGTGGCTGGAGTCCTTATGACTCCGTTCTCACTGGTATTCGAGGGCGAGCACCGAGCGAGACCTCGAGAGACTCTCTTCGGCCTGCGACAGTATTTTGACACTGTGCGGACGACAGAGGTATTTCAGAACTCTCAGTTCCTTTCATTTTCATCTTTGACTTTCCCTGTACATTGCTGATTTCTGATTGATTTATGCACTGGTTATCCGCAGATTACCTGGTAGCCCTGGGCGGTCTTTGGCGATGGTCTCCGATATCAGTATCCCGGAGGATCGAGTAATTCCCAATACAGGTTCCTGCCTCGAGGGACCGATCGGGTAGGGCGTGGTTCCTGGGGGAACGCTTTCTGCGCCAGGTATGGGGGTATGATTCTCAGGACCCTCTGCTGTACCTCCAGCCACTATGCGGACTGCGGATAGGCATCTTCCCATGGAGGTCACTAGTGCCATGCAGGGGCACAGCGATGCTTTACATCTCATGGAGGGACTACGCCACCTATCGTCGCATATATCTGATGCCCCCCTTGACGGGAGTGCGTGCTCCGACACTGAGGCCTACTGACATACCATCTTCGAGTTGTGCCCGTGCTACGGACATCCCTACCTCTAGCAGGGCTGGTGCATCTAGGGGTAGAGGTAGTTCCATTCCTCCGATCCCTCCATCTCTACATCCTCATGCTGGGTGGCCCGACATGCCGACTGAGTTGACGAGTTGGTGGTTCGGGACTCCTTACTAGGTTCCGCTAGAGCCTCCTCTTCCTGACCATGGATATGTCAGAGACCCTGATTCGCCACCGGTATGTTTTACAGCTTTGATTCATCAATCAGGTATTTGGACATTCATTCCTTTACTGATAGTTTTGCATTTGTACTTACAGCCTCCAGTTGAGTACACGGACGAGCTGCTCGGGATGCTGGCCACATTCGAGGGCATGATCCTACAGAGAGAGGCACAGCTAGCCATCATGGGAGTGCAGGTACTGTCCATCTTTCCCTGTATTTAGCATAGTTCCGATAACATACTGGTTTTGAACACTCTGCTGTATTGATAGTCTATGTAGAGCACATCTGACACACACCCCACTCACATATTGTACTTATATCTGCTTTTCATATTTGAACTGATGCATTGAACTCTTCCCTTTCAGATGCCTCCTGTATATGCACCGTCACAGGCCAGCCACCCGGGCCTTCTCAGAGAGGTCGGGGTGCTGGGCCATCTGGGCCTTTTCGAGGAGCTGGGCCATCCAGGCCTTCTCAGGGAGCAGGCCATTAGGCCTGTCCGAGGAGCTCGAGGAGCAGGGTCGTCTCGCAGACGCAGGGCACCCATTATTGAGGAGGAGGAGGAGGTCGCAGACCGTGAGTCAGAGTCATCTGCTGGGAGGAAGCTCCGGTCTTGGTTCCGGGAGTGGAGGCGAGGCTGAGGGGGATCCGGAGGATGACAGCTCTG
>JAPPVO010001540.1:0-20020 GCA_030407325.1 Camellia japonica | reverse complement strand
GGAAGGAGTGATATAGACGCTGGGATCGTAAGACACGACCCCAATCTGGATGAAGTTGATTCTTTTGGGAGGTGGAGCTTGGTTATGTGTGGGGAGAGGGTTTGTTGTAACATTGGGTTTCTCGGGAGGCAGAATCACCCCGTTATCGATGAGATCTTGAATCTCATGATGTAATCGGTAGCACAGATCGGTGTCATGACCGTGCTATTGGTGAAATGTGCAATATTTGGCTGGATTGTGGGTAGGGGGAAGTTTTTCCGGTAATGGTCGCAGCTCTAGGGGCTTCAAGTGCCCTTTTCTGATTAAAACCCCCAGAGCTTTGGACAGGGGCATATACAGTGGAGCGAAGGTTCTTGTGTTTTTGGGTGGGTATTTGGCTGTTTGTGTATGGCTTCCGGACGCGCCGGAGAATGGCGTAGCTGCCATGGTTCTTGGAGGGAGGTTGGTGGTGACCATACTCACTTCGGAGGCTTTTGTAGTTGTAGCGCTGCTCGGGCCCGCATTAGTGTTGCGGTTGAAAGTTCTTCGGGGTTGCTCCCGGTCATTATCAATTAAGCCTTGCTTCAAGGCATCCTCAATCTGTACCCCCATTTCATGTAGATTGGAAAAGGTAGGAAAGGGAAGTACAATCATCTTCTGCATTAACTTCGGCTGAAGATTGCGCACAATCATCCGAATCTGATCTTTGTCTGTGGGCCTTAAGGTCATCATTGAAGCCTTGGCCCTCCATCTAGTCACGAATTCTGAGAAGCTCTCTTTGGGCTCTTGCCTCGTTGTCTTGAGATCACGGGTTGTAATCTCGATTTGTGTATTATATGAGTATTGCGCAATGAAGGCCTCAGCCATCTCGTCCCACTTTCTCTTGACGTCTTCTTCTAATTTGGCATACCATATGGCTGCCACACCCGACAGGGTCCGGCCGAATAAAGACAGTTTCTGCAGTTTGGTGAGGCCCATTGGCCTTAAAATATCTGAAAACAATCTCAGGTGCACCATGGGGTCCCCGGACCAATCAAATCGATCGATATGAGGCATTTTGAATCTGTCAGGCAGCGTCACAGCTGCGTCGGTATATCCATCTTCAATGTCAAGGATGGTCTTGACTCCCTGGGATCTCTTGAACATCTTTTCAAGCTTGCTCAACTTCAGTGCTGTGGGATCTGTCTCGAACTCAAAGGGAGAGTCCGGTAGATTGGTGGGTGTTTTGGATAACTGGGGTAGGATCTGGGGTAGGATCGGGGGTGGAGGTGGTCCTGTGGGAATGTCTGTATCATTCTGAACATTAGCTGTCTCCTCGAGGGTTGGAACTCCTGGCAGGGGAGGAGCTTGCTGCGAAGCAGATGCTCCGGCTTGCTGCTGTAGCCTCACGATTAACTCTGCTTGTTCATTCATAACCGTGGCCTGCTGCTTGGCGAATTCTGCCTGTCGGACAGCATCCTGCTGTATCATTTTCATACTCTCTTGGAGTTGGCGCACCATCTCCTCTAAGCCGGCCATACTGTTCTGATTTGATTGAATTACCGGTATATATTCCCTCTCTGTAGGTGAAACAGAACCCTGATCCCTACTGTACTCAGGTGGGGTAGATAAGGCCCTCTGAACTGACTGCTGAACTGATGCCCTCTGCCTAACTGCCCTCCGTCTAGTCACCGGGGGTAGAGAATGGTACACTGGTTGTCCGTCTACCAGATCCTCAGATCGATGGAGTCGACGACCTCTAGTCCAGAGTGCTTAGGGAATATCTACTGGGTCAGAAGCAATTGTGCTCAACTACCTAGCAAGAAGATAAATAAAGCGTATAGAAAATAAATTAACAGACAAAAGGACAGTGTAACGGCGTAAAATAAACACACAACACACAGTTGGGTATCATGACATCCTGTCAATAAGCTGAATACACTGTTCCTCAATCACTGATCACTGTTTCCAAATTGTTGCCCCCAAGTCTGAATCTGATACCCGCAGATAACTGATTCCCCAAAAACACTGATGCCCGTAGGCCTGATACTCAAACTTGCAAACTGATATGTGTGTTCCTGTAGAGATACACTCTAAAAGCACATAGCAAGTAAAAGAGAGCCAAAACACCCCTATGTTGGGGTAGGGTTTCCCTGTCCTATTTTGTTAGGAGCTAGGGTTTCACTACGCACGCAGCGGTTTCAAACAACCTAACATCGGGTAAGCAACCTGTCCTAGCTTGGAATGGTCACTATGGATTCCGAATATGCACTAGGTCGAATGGTCAAAAGGGTGCCTCGGTAAAATCGGGGTTTGTGTTCCCATACTGGCAGAGCCCGCAACCGGTC
This sequence comes from Camellia japonica, assembly GCA_030407325.1. Lineage (NCBI taxonomy): Eukaryota > Viridiplantae > Streptophyta > Magnoliopsida > Ericales > Theaceae > Camellia > Camellia japonica. Next base: position 17,714 of record JAPPVO010001540.1, on the reverse strand, counting down.
AGCCTTATGGTCATGCCTTGACAAGACAAGCCTCCGGCAAACCGTTCAGGAATAGCAGATGGCCAACATGGTGTCCTAAGCGTACCAATGCACATGCAATGCAAAGAAACACATAAGTGCGGTCAAAACAAGATATCACGAGTTCGAGTCAAGCTCTCAAATTCCCCAGCAGAGTCGCCAGAAACTGTGGACGTCCCCTAACGTCCCGAGAGGATGAATCCCGTTCTGTTCATCTTTGGGCTTACTACAGTTCAGACTCAAATTGTCACGGTTCTTAATCTGAACCAAAGAGTCCAAATCCAGCAAATCGTTTTGAGAAAACAGATTTTTAGAAAAGAAGTGCCAAACGTGGACTGCTTTGCCAGATACAGAGTCGCCACCTAAATATTTATTTTGGGGAATTTAGGAAACCCTGACTCGTTTGCCTAAGGCCACGTGTCCGTCATCACCAAAGTTGCCTCGGCTCGGGAACTTGGGTACAATTGGGGAAGGTCAACTATGAGCACCCCCGCTCGCCCGATCAAAGATCGGCCTCTACTAACCATGATATCTTGTTTTGAAAACATTATGCGTTCTTATTCCGGTTATTAGCCTAGATTTACTACGTGATGCGCACAGCAAACAAGTATAGACCAAATCGCCTAAATTGGAACAAAACATTTCATGTTTGTTTTGAAAAATGGTTTGCTACTCGCAAGTAGGCTAAAATATAGGTTTGCCCCCTCGAGTGGGCTTTTAGAAAAGATGGTTTTGCCACTATCAAGTGGGCTTAAAACTCACAGTTTTGATGCATTATTCCAATTTAGGTAATTCAACCTCCATCCACAGGCATTGAAGTAGTTATATCACGTAAGCAGCTAGCCTCATGGTAATCATGCTATTTGGCAACACTCACACGCATGCGGTATGCTAAGCATAAAAAGCTTACCTAGTACTCCGCAAACAGAAACTAGTTAGCAATCATATGCATGATCCTAGTTCATGTTAAGATGGCTAATGCAACACATGCAAGATGCAATTACAATAGGCTCGGCTATCCAAAGATGGCATGTGAAATGCTGCAATTAACAAGTACACAACTTGGTTGTTCCCCCAATCTTCATCTGTGTGGGCAAGACATAAATCCTCATCCTCCCACCACATTCCATCAGCAGCCGACAGACTCCTGTCCGGCTCTAGAATGACTGTTCTCGTACTCGCGGTACCTTCCATCCATATGCTCGCAGCATCCTCTGTTTCTGTGCACATAGCAGTTTCAGTCCCCACATGGGCCTTTGCCTTCCTGATTCTCTCGGAATCTTCAAATCTTTCCTGTTCCAGCTACGTCAATACAGCTGACTGTTCAATAATTCCCGTATTCGAAATGCTCCAATCTTGAGTGAAGTTCTTGACACCGGCGCTCTCCGGCGATGTACTCTGTTCTCCGACCCTTCCAGCCGTCACTGACATTCTTGCCCCTGTCGGACCCTGTTCTGGTTGGAACTCTTCCACCGCATCCGGTTGATCATCCAACCATCCAATAGCCTCTGCCGATTCCTCATAATCAAACCAGTTGACTGCTGCGTCCCCTGGATCTTGGTTACTGTAAAACTGGAGATTGGCAAGGTCTTCTTCCACAGCCGTCAAATCATCCGTCCTCTTTCCCAAACCATCCCCTTGGATCACACACAGCTCTGCCTCCGTCGGTAATTCCACATCTAGCCCATCCTGGCCTATTGACGAAATGTAGTCACTCGGACTATATGTCTTTTCAACACAACTTCTAGATTCCGCAGGCTCTGGCTCAACAATCCTCTTCTCCTCTCGAATCTCCCATTTCCTATCTTTGACAGTCACCACCATTGGCTTAGGTCGGGTTATGGAGATGTCCATCATGCACAAGTCGGTGCAATCAGGAAGAAGTACCTCTGGTTTAGGCAAATGGGAAGGAGTGATATAGACGCTGGGATCGTAAGACACGACCCCAATCTGGATGAAGTTGATTCTTTTGGGAGGTGGAGCTTGGTTATGTGTGGGGAGAGGGTTTGTTGTAACATTGGGTTTCTCGGGAGGCAGAATCACCCCGTTATCGATGAGATCTTGAATCTCATGACGTAATCGGTAGCACAGATCGGTGTCATGACCGTGCTGTTGGTGAAATGCGCAATATTTGGCTGGATTGTGGGTAGGGGGAAGTTTTTCCGGTAATGGCCGCGCTCTAGGGGCTTCAAGTGCCCTTTTCTGATTAAACCCCCAGAGCTTTGGACAGGGGCATATACAGTGGAGCGAAGGTTCTTGTGTTTTTGGTGGGTATTTGGCTGTTTTGTATGGCTTCCGACGCGCCGGAGAATGGCGTAGCTGCCATGGTTCTTGGAGGGAGGTTGTGGTGACCATACTCACTTCGGAGGCTCTTGTAGTTGTAGTGCCGCTCAGGCCCGCATTAGTGTTGCGGTTGAAAGTTCTTCGGGGTTGCTCCCGGTCATTATCAATTAAGCCTTGCTTCAAGGCATCCTCAATCTGTACCCCCATTTCATGTAGATCGGAAAAGGTAGGAAAGGGGAGTACATCATCTTCTGCATTAACTTCGGCTGAAGATTGCGCACAATCATCCGAATCTGATCTTTGTCTGTGGGCCTTAAGGTCATCATCGAAGCCTTGGCCCTCCATCTGGTCACGAATTCTGAGAAGCTCTCTTTGGGCTCTTGCCTCGTTGTCTCGAGATCACGGGTCGTAATCTCGATTTGTGTATTATATGAGTATTGCGCAATGAAGGCCTCAGCCATCTCGTCCCACTTTCTCTTGACGTCATCTTCTAATTTGGCATACCATATGGCCGCCACACCCGACAGGGTCCGGCCGAATAAAGACAGTTTCTGCAGTCTGGTGAGGCCCATTGGCCTTAAAATATCTGAAAACAATCTCAGGTGCACCATGGGGTCCCCAGACCCATCAAATCGATCGATATGAGGCATTTTGAATCTGTCAGGCAGCGTCACAGCTGCGTCGGTATATCCATCTTCAATGTCAGGGATGGTCTTGACTCCCTGGGATCTCTTGAACAGCTTTTCAAGCTTGCTCAACTTCAGTGCTGTGGGATCTGTCTCGAACTCAAAGGGAGAGTCCGGTAGGTTGGTGGGTGTTTTGGATAACTGGGGTAGGATCTGGGGTAGGATCGGGGGTGGAGGTGGTCCTGTGGGAATGTCTGTATCATTCTGAACATTAGCTGTCTCCCTGAGGGTTGGAACTCCTGGCGGGGGAGGAGCTTGCTGCGAAGCAGATGCTCCGGCTTGCTGCTGTAGCCTCACGATTAACTCTGCTTGTTCATTCATAACCGTGGCCTGCTGCTTGGCGAATTCTGCCTGTCGGACAGCATCCTGCTGCATCATTTTCATACTCTCTTGGAGTTGGCGCACCATCTCCTCTAAGCTGGCCATACTGTTCTGATCTGATTGAATTACCGGTATATATTCCCTCTCTGTAGGTGAAACAGAACCCTGATCCCTACTGTACTCAGGTGGGGTAGATAAGGCCCTCTGAACTGACTGCTGAACTGATGCCCTCTGCCTAACTGCCTCTGTCTAGTCACCGGGGGTAGAGAGTGGTACACTGGTTGTCCGTCTACCAGATCCTTAGATCGATGGAGTCGACGACCTCTAGTCCAGAGTGCTTGGGGAATATCTACTAGGTCAGAAGCAATCGTGCTCAACTACCTAGCGAGAAGATAAATAAAGCGTATAAAATAAATTAACAAACAAATGGACAGCGTAACGGCATAAAATAAACAGACAACACACAGTTGGGTATCATGACATCCTGTCAATAAGCTGAATACACTGTTCCTCAATCACTGATCACTGTTTCCAAATTGTTGCCCCCAAGTCTGAATCTGATACCCGCAGATAACTGATTCCCCAAAAACACTAATGCCCGTAGGCCTGATACTCAAACTTGCAAACTAATATGTGTGTTCCTGTAGAGATACACTCTAAAAGCACATAGCAAGTAAAAGAGAGCCAAAACACCCCTATGTTGGGGTAGGGTTTCCCTATCCTATTTTGTTAGGAGCTAGGGTTTCACTACGCACGCAGCGGTTTCAAACAACCTAACATCGGGTAAGCAACCTGTCCTAGCTTGGAATGGTCACTATGGATTCCGAATATGCACTAGGTCGAATGGTCAAAAGGGTGCCCCGGTAAAACCAGAGTTTGTGTTCCCATACTGGCAGAGCCCGCAACCGGTCAGCCTTATGGTCATGCCTTGACAAGACAAGCCTCCGGCAGACCGTTCAGGAATAGCAGATGGCCAACACGGTGTCCTAGGCGCACCAATGCACATGCAATGCAAAGAAACACATAAGCGTGGTCAAAACAAGATATCACGAGTTCGAATCAAGCTCTCAAAGTCCCCAGCAGAGTCGCCAGAAACTGTAGACGTCCCCGAACGTCCCGGGAGGATGAATCCCGTTCTGTTCATCTTTGGGCTTACTACAGTTCAGACTCAAATGTCACGGTTCTTAATCTGAACCAAAGAGTCCAAATCCGGCAAATCGTTTTGAGAAAACTTTTTTGAAAAGAAGTGCCAAACATGGACTGCTTTGCCAGATACAGAGTCGCCACCTAAATATTTTTTTGGGGAATTTAGGAAACCCTGACTCGTTAATGAAGGCCACGTGTCCGTCATCACCAAAGTTGCCTCGGCTCGGGAACTTGGGTACGATTGGGGAAGGTCAGCTATGAGCACCCCCGCTCGCCCGATCAAAGATCGGCCTCTACTAACCATGATATCTTGTTTTGAAAACATTATGCGTTCTTATTCCGGTTATTAGCCTAGATTTACTACGTGATGCGCACAGCAAACAAGTATAGACCAAATCGCCTAAATTGGAACAAAACATTTCATGTTTGTTTTGAAAAATGGTTTGCTACTCGCAAGTAGGCTAAAATATAGGTTTTGCCACCCTCGAGTGAGCTTTTAGAAAAGATGGTTTTGCCACTATCAAGTGGGCTTAAAACTCACAGTTTTGATGCATTTTCTAATTTAGGTAATTCAACCTCCATCCACAGGCATTCAAGTAGTTATATCACGTAAGCAGCTAGCCTCTTGGTAATCATGCTATTATGGCAACACTCATAGGCATGCGGTATGCTAAAGCATAAAAAGCTTACTTAGTACTCCAAGCCAAAACAGAAACTAGTTAGCAATCATATGCATGATCCTAGTTCATGTTAAGATGGCTAATGCAACACATGCAAGATGCAATTACAATAGGCTCGGCTATCCTAAAGATGGCATGTGAAATGCTGCAATTAACAAGTACTCAACTTGGAATTGAAATACAAATGCAGTTAGCATGATGTACCGAGCCCGGTGCATGTAAGACAAATGTATGGATGCACGCATGCATAGCATAAGGTATGCTAATTTAAATATGCCCTAGTCTACCATCATAAGCGGGTAAATAAAAGAAAGAAAGAAGTGGGGATTGGAAGACATGCACACACTCACCCACACTTATTACACAATTGCCCTCACTCGGAGGGTCCGAATAAATATTACATAACCGAATAAATTAATTAACTACTTAATTAATTATTACAGAACCCTCATTTAATTAACAAATTAAATGCAGAATTAAAATGGCCACAGCCCCGCCTTCAAAATATTTGGATGATGCATGCTTGACTCGTACTGCCCGGAAACTCGCTGCCATAGCATTGCTGCCATAGCATTGCTGTCTCTGTTTACGCTGCCTAGCTCTTCTGAAGACTGCACAAGTCTTGGGATAGGCTCTCTGCACACTGTGGAGCACCACCGGCTAGTAGGAATGGCCACCGGCCATGGGAAATGGCCACCGGCCACTGATGAAGTTTATCGGCCATTGATGGATGGCCGGTCGGCACTGGAGATGGCCGGCCGGCCAAAACTCCTGCAGAAACTGGTTTTTGACAGCAACAGAGGGCAAGCAGTGTATGGCATGGAATTTCAAGCAAATGTAAGCATGGCCACACTCCCTATCATGCAATGGACTCAAGGAAGCATGACCCTCGGCCCTCGGGCCATCAATTAGGCATGATGGCCTAAGAGGCCAAGTTTTGCAAATCAATGTAAATGCATGCAACCAAAAGAGATGAATGCCAACACCCTATCATGTTGGGGTCAAGGGGATTGGCGACCGAGGGTTGAGACGTGTTTCGTCACTTAAAGTACGAACACTCCTCACCCCTCAAGTTTGGCTTGACACCCCAATCCAAACAATGCAATGCATGTATACAAACTTGGCTCAAAGATGCAACATGAGTAATGCAATATGCCAAACATACAAGATGTAATGCCATGTAACTCATCATGCAAACTATGACATGAAATGCAATTAGCTAACAATATGCAAGCATGCAATTGTGATACTAGGCAAGCATGAAATCAAAGCAATGCAATATGATCATGCAATGCAAAGGGGCAGACCTCAGCCCACCCCAAAACAGTGACAAAAGATGCCTAAAATGATGGATAAACACTCATGTAAGCATGCACACCAATAGGCCCAAGATTAAGGCATAACAAAGGGGCATTCTACTACCACTACCCCAAGCAAACATGGCATGAACTATACAACCAAAACAGAGTTTTAAGGCACCAAAATAAGTCCCAAAACCCACTGATATGGCAGCCCCAAAGGTTTAAACACTTAAGCATGCACAATGCTCATTTCAAGGCACAAAAGACACATCTTCAAAGCAATAAAAGGAGAACAATTCCAAGTATGAAAGCATAAAAACATGGACTGAAATGGCATGGCAAATGATTCCAAATCATTGAAATAGACCAACTAAGGCATGTTTATGACTCACTTACTTAAGGCTCACAAGCCAAAATGCATAGCAACCATATTAAATATGTCAAACATGACCAAATCAGTAACCAACAGACCTCAAGCATGGCAAAATATGACCAAGAACTTCACAAAGCAAGGTCAAAACATGAGAGCATGGTGGGCTAATGGCATGATGCACTTCTAGGCAAAATGAGGGAATACAAAGCAAGTGTATTAAGCATGAAAGGGACCACTAATCCGACCAAAAACAGAGGCATATTATGACCTAACAACATATAAAACCCTCTGAAATGGGACCAAAAACACCTAATCATGCATGCTACCCTTATGAGCCAAGAAATGCAAAAATGAGAGACTAAGGGAGAGGGGTGTCCCTCCCCTATGCAAGACCTCAAGACCCCTTCTTCACCACTAAAATCCACTGGATTTCAGTGGTGAGAAGGCTAATACACAAGAGTAATCAAAGCTTAACAAAGAGAGCACCAAAAGGGCCAAACAAGGCCTAAGAGGGGGAGGTCGACCCCAAACCACAAAACAACCTTAATGAAGTATCTTAAGCATGCAAATACAAGACTTTTTCAGTTATACACAAAGTCTAAAACAGCAAGCAAGATAGGAAAAAATCTAGTGCAAGATTGGGGAATCTAAAGTAAGAATGTTGCCCTTGAAGAACCCTTGAAGAACAGCAAGATCAGCCACCTTCCTCTGATCAAAACCAGTCCAAAAACTCAAGAACAAACCCTCAAATCCTCTCAAGGTCGAAGTATGGTGTAATGGTGTGTGTCTTAGTGCAAAACCAAGGTCAAAACACACATTTTAGGCTTCTAAACACACACAAAGGATGAGAGAGAGTGAGATATAAAGAGAGAGTATATGACAGATATATGTATGTATAAGCTCTGGTTTTTTGTTCAACCAAGACAAAGGAGGGGATGGTTTTCTTATATAGGCAATGGAAATGGTGTAAAGCTTCTCAAAGAAGCTAAACAAAAAAAGGGTCAAAGGGGGCAAGGCTTCCTGAGGAAGCTGGGACAGCTAGCAAGCTTCTTGAGGAAGCTAAGACAAAGGTCCAAGCTTCCTCAAGAAGCTAGACCAAAAGGGTGCAAAAGGGGCAAAACAGCCACACTTATGCACGGGGCGGTTAGTGCATTCCAGCTGGCACAGCTGGCATGCACCATGCCTAAAAAAGGCAAAAAAAGTGCTACCGGCCAGAAAAGGAGGCCACCGGCCAAACAGATGGCCGGCCGGCCACACTGAATGCCGACCGGCCAATGGTATACTTCACCAATGGCCGGTAGCCTCAAGCCACGGCCGGTGGCCTCAAGCCACGGCCGGTGGGTTCCAGGGGTAGCTAACAAGTTACTCTGTACCCTTAGAAACAAAACACAAGTGTTTGGTGTAAAACCAAACACAGAAGAGTCGAGTTGAGAGATCCTGAGGCAAGGCGCGTAGCCGAGACCTCCAGGAACTCAAAACGAAACATAAACATGAGTAATCACCGAGTGTTCGAGCGGTGACGTCCAAGTCTCGAGGACGGTTAAAAATGGGGTGTCTACAATTGCCTCCGCACTTGTGAGCCCCATATATTTATACTCTGATTATGCGTGAATCTTGAAAGTTGGCCTTCGGTAATCTCGGATTACTGGCCATCACGGTACCATTCTTCTAGGGGCGGAATGGGGTCGTGACAACATTCACATGCCCTTTTGGCACTTTTGCTTACAGGTGCATGCCCTTTGGGCTATGTAATGCACCGGTGACTTTTCAACGGTGTATGATGGCCATTTTCTCCGATATGGTGGAGAAATTCTTAGAGGTTTTCATGGATGATTTTTCGGTGTTTGGATCGTCTTTTGAGGAATGCCTTAGGAACTTGACTAGAGTGTTGGAACGATGTACTGAGACAAACCTGATCTTGAGTTGGGAAAAGAGCCATTTTATGGTTCGTGAGGGTATAGCGTTGGGACACATTGTGTCCCCTCGAGGTATAGAGGTAGACAAGGCTAAGGTTGACCTCATTGCAGGCCTTCTTCTACCCAATTCCGTGTGTCAAGTTAGGTCTTTCTTAGGGCATGTAGGTTTTTATCGTAGGTTCATCAAAGACTTTAGTAAAATATCACGTCCTTTGTGTAGTTTACTGGTTAAGGACGCACCTTTTATCTTTGATGAAGCATGCTTGAAGGCATTTGAAGCACTGAGAATGGCCCTGACCACCGCCCCAATCATGAAATCACCAGATTGGTCACTCCCCTTTGAAATCATGTGCGATGCCTCCGATTATGCTGTCGGGGTTGTGTTGGGCCAAAGGGTCAATAAGGCACCATTTGCTATATACTATGCTAGTCACACTCTCTCGGATGCACAATTGAACTATACTACCACCGAGAAAGAGTTGCTAGTTGTGGTCTTTGCCTTAGATAAATTCCGGTCCTATCTCCTAGGTTCCAAGGTCATAGTCTTCACTGATCATGCCGCTTTGCGGTATTTACTATCAAAGAAAGAGACCAAACCTAGGTCAATTAGATGGATTTTATTGCTTCAGGAATTTGACCTAGAGATCCGAGATAAGAAAGGATCTGAGAATGTGGTGGCGGATCACCTCTCCCGAATCCTCGTTGAGTATACTAGTGACCTTCTTATTTTGCATGATTCGTTTCCGGACGAACAACTCTTTGAGCTGTCACAAGCAAGCCCCCTGTGGTTTGCACATATTGTGAATTACTTGGCCATTTGGCAAATTTCGCAAAATTGGTCTAAGCAAGACAAAGATCGATTCTTTTCGCAGGTCAGGTATTACTTTTGGGAGGATCCAGAGTTGTTTAAATATTGCTCCGACCAAGTGATCCGACGGTGTGTGCCGGAGAGTGAGGTGCATAGCATTCTTACATTTTGTCATTCTTCTGCATATGGCGGTCATTTTAGCGGGCACAAAACGGTCACCAAGATTTTACAGAGCGGGTTTTATTGGCCCACAATTTTTAAAGATGCCCATCAATTTTGTAGAACTTGTTTGCGCTGTTAGTAAATGGGTTCGATATCTCGACGTGACATAATGCCAATGTCTCCTATTCTTGTGGTAGAGATATTTGATGTTTGGGGGATTGATTTTATGGGACCTTTCCCGTCATCGTTCGAGTTTGAGTATATTTTCTTGGCAGTCGATTATGTGTCTAAGTGGGTGGAGGCAATAGCTACCCGAACAAACGATTATAGAGTTATAATCAAATTCTTGCATGAAAACATCTTTAGTCGTTTTGGGTTTCCTAGAGCCATAATAAGTGATCAGGGTACGTATTTTTGTAACCGGTTCTTTGAGTCGGTATTCAAGAAATACTCTATCACTCATAAAGTTGGCACTCCGTACCATCCTCAAACTAATGGCCAAGTAGAAGTCTCAAATAGGGAGGTAAAGCACATAATAGAGAAAACGGTGAGGCCAGATAGGAAAGATTGGTCACAACGGTTGATCGATGCATTATGGGCCTACCGCATTGCTTATAAGACACCCATTGGGATGTCACCATATAGGGCGGTGTTTGGCAAAGCTTGCCATCTCCCAGTTGAACTTGAGCACCGAGCATTGCGGGCCATAAAGAAGTTTAACTTCGATATGGCCGCGGCTAGGCTCAACCGGAAATTGCAACTCAATGAGTTGGAAGAAATCCGAAATGATGCATATGAGAGTTCGAGAGTTTTTAAAGCTCGGACTAAAGAATTCCATGACAAGCACATTAATAGAAAATCCTTTGAACCCAGCAAAAAAGTGTGGCTTTTAATTCAAAATTGAGACTCTTTCCAGGTAAGCTAAGATCAAGATGGGATGGTCCCTTTATAGTTGTTGAGGCATTTGTTCATGGCGCTGTTGAGGTGCAAGATCCAAAGAATGGCCACACTTTCAAAGTAAATGGCCAAAGACTGAAACCATATATAGAGGGGATTGGGAATAGGGATCTGATTGAGTCCATTGCTTTGATGGACCCTTTTTACTATGATTGATAGATGAGTTTCTTGTTCTATTTCCCTTCCATTCTATTCTATTCTATTTTTCTTTATTCTTGCTGTGCTTTATTTCTGTCTAGGAGACTTTAAATCCTCTAAAGGTGTATTTCCTTTGGTGTTAGCCGTGCCCGAACGGCATCTGACGGTCTGGTATAGCCACCTAACTGAGTTTGTAGTGAGTTCATAGGAGACCAACTGAGACGGTGGAAACTAGAGTTCGAATGGCAAAGCCTAGAACATAAAGGTTTGGAATTTCCGAGACTAGAGTCTGGTTTAAATACCTAGGGGTGTGGAGATTGCTTCAAAACTACCCTGGCTTGAACTCTGTATGGCAGCCCCATAGGTTGAGGTAGCTTTATGCGCCTCGATTCTGGATACCGAATCAACCTAGTCTGTCACCCTGTTGGAGAATAGGGAAAGTTACATACACAGTTAGGGAGAAAAGTAGTACTCGTGGTTTTCGCGTGAAGATTATATCTTTAGTGAGCATTGAGTTATTTCTGTAGTGCTATATTTATTTCGGATGTCCAATGAAGGTAGAAATGGTTAAGTATGCTTTGGGTGGTACTTGGTTTTTATTTACGTTTCTTTAATCTCATAAAAATATATTTAGATATATTTATATATAGTTATACACAAAAAAAAAAAAAATTCCGCACGTGCGGCAAGAGTGTGTCAAACCCAAAATGCGTACTGCATTAATTGCAGGTGCGCAAGTGCATGCGCTAGCCAAGCCGCACGTGCGGCCTAGGCCTCGCACATGCGGAACGTCGTTTTTCCTAAAAAAAAAAAAGCCTGAGAGAGAAAAATCGCCGCATGTGCGGGAAATGTGGTGAATCTGAATTCGCACATTGCTTTATATGCAGGTGCGCCACCTTGGTGCGGGGTGTGCGTCCGTACGTGCGGCGTACACTCCCGCACATGTGGCAATTCCTTAAAAAAAAAAAAAAAAAAAAAACTTGTAGATTTTACTTTGTTTTCTTCTATTTTTTTATTATTTTTAATTTATTTACTTACTTCAAAATAAATAAATAAATTTTAAATAAATAAATAAATCAATTTCAAAAACAAATAAATAAATATACAATTATTTTTATTTACATATATGTATAAAACAATAATAAAATTATTTTTTTTAAAAAATGTATTTTTATTTTATTTATTTATTTTTTGCTATTTTCGTATTAAAAAAATATTATTATTATTATTATATCTAACACCTAACCCACTCTCTCACAATCACTCCAGATTTTGTCCCTCTCTCTCCCTACCTCTGATTATCTATCTCTCTCTCTCTCTCTCCTCTCTCAACCGTACAACCCACAAAATCCACAACCCACCATCACCATCTTCTTCTTCATTTTTCTTTTCTTCTTCTTTCTTCTTCCTCACCACCATCATCTCACCGCCGGCATCACTATTTCCTTTCCGTCCGACGAATCTCCGGTGACCACCATTTTTTTCGGCAAATCTCCATTCTTTTTCACTCTTTCTCCACTTTTTTAAGGTAAATTTTTCTTTTTGTGTAGATTTGTGGGTGTAGGAATAAATTTGTAGGGATTTTGTTTTAGTTTGTTGTTGATCTACGGTCCATCCTTAAAAAAAAAAAAAAAAAAAAAAAAAGGGGGTTCTTATGCTGCTTAGCCATGTTTGTTCATAGGTGATTTACTTATTTCTTTAGTTGTTTATTTTTTCTGTTATTTTATTTTATTTTATTTTATTTGTGTTTATTTAGTTGTAGTATACTAATTTAGCCATGTTTATTTAATTTGTTCATCTTAAAAAAAATAAAAATAAAAAAATAAAACAAAAATCTACGTAGGAAGAAGATGAGAGTCGTACGTGCAGCCCTCTCCGGCGCACGTGCGGTCCAAGCCAAAAAAAAAAAAAAACCTCAGAAATAAAGGTACTAATAATAATAATAATTTAGCTTATTTTTATTTACTATATTTGTTCATTTAATTGTTAAGTAGTTTAGTTTATTTTTATTTTATTTTATTTTCTAAATTTTTATTTTATTTTATTTTATTTTCTTCTCTTCTACTAACTTAGAAAAAAAAAAAAAAAAAGGTTTAGTTTAGTTTAGTTTATTTTATTCTATACTTTAGTTTATTTTGTACTATAGTTTACTTCTTTTATAGTTTAGTTTAGTTTATTTAATGTCATTTTTACTCATTTATTTAATTCTTTTCATTTTTATAAAAAAAAATAAAATAAAATTGGTGTGAATTGCATGTGGTACATCAGTGGGCAGACTTGTGCTTTAATATTTTATTTGATTCTCATGCTGGTTTCACGAGTATATGTGTTTATTGTTGGTGTGTGCAGGATATGAGTCAACGTATTTTCACTCGGGCCTCCAAGAAGGCTAGAGGTTCATCCTCCTCGGCGCCACCGCCGCCACTGTCACCACCATCCTCGCCTCCACCACCGGGTGACTTGCCGGAGTGGGCTTCACGCCCGCTTCACAAGCTCATGCAGTTCAACATTCCATATTTTCAGCATGACCCGGCCACTTCTTGGGCCGTTGAGCAGCTCCAACTCCGGCAACAGTTAGGCCTTTGCACGGTTATAGCGCCTACTTATCCTCATCTGGTACGACTATTCTACCAGAACTTGAATGAGTCACTCACCGAGGAAGGACAGCTGTCTGTTATTGATGGTTATCTCGTTTGCGTCACCGAATCCATGATTGCCACAGTGTTAGGGTTCTTTTCCAAGCCAGAATACCAGCCCTTCCCGAAAGTTGAGGACCAACAACCCATCCACCGCCTCATCCGAGAACACTTCCTGGGGGCCCACGGTGATGCGAGTTATACATGCTTGCGCCGGAGCAAGATGCCTGGTTGCTTGCTATTCATTGATTCTGTGGTCCATAAGAATGCCTTTCCACTGGGGCATAAGGCTAAGCACCGTTTGGAGTTTGTTCGGGTCTTACATGGGTATCAGCATGGCTTTCAAGTCCCGCTTGCGCACCTCATCTGGATGTATATGCACAAATTTCTACGAGAGACAGTCCGACCTGAACCTATGCAGAACCTGACTTGGCCCCTGCCATTTGCCAACATGCTCACACTTGTCTTCGAGCTAAACAGTATTCCCCTTACTTCGACTAAGGAGGTTGATCGAGCTTATCCGACTTTTGGGCAGCGGGAATGGCAGCATAGCATATCTCGTTTTCCGCAGCAGGTTGGTGCCCTAGTTGATGAGGCCCAGGACCCCATCTACGACCATCTACCTCATCATGTTCCCCCCGCGCCTCCCCAAGGAGACCCACTCTACATGACTCGCGAGGAGTACTTAGAGCTTCAGCACTCTATGGATCAGGTCCACAGAACTCTTCGTGATCACTACCAGAGTCTCATGGGGTTGCACACGGATTTTTAGGCGCATCGAGACTATTCTCAGGCGGCCTTCGACCGGCTACACGCCCGCCAGCTCGACATCCAGTAGTCAGTTGCATCACTGCAAACTAATTTTTATACTTATCGAGAGTCAAGCCAGTAGCGCCATGATCAGCTCGGCCAACGGGTTCAGGATGAGGCCTTTGAGACGCGATCTTTGATGAATGCCTTGTTTGACTAGCATTTTCCGCCACCACCGCCACCGGATTCTCCGTAGTACCCGCATGTATATTGCTTTGTCTCTTTTATTTTTATTTTTCTTTTAGTTCTTTTTTCTTTTTCCAAAAAAAAAGAAAAAAAAAAGAAAAAAAAGACAAAATGTGTGAAGTGTGTATCTGTTACTCTCTGTCTACCTGGATGTGCACCTACAATTTCTGGTAATATTCTCTCATTTCTCTTTACTTTTCCATTGAGGATAATGTCATATACAAGTTGGGGGATGAGGGTTATATTTTCTTTTGTGCATTTCTATTTGGCTCATAATTCATGCTTATACCTGTTTCACTTGATTGCATTACTTCACTTGATGTGACTTTTTGCTAGTAGAGGGTGATGATATTTGCATATGTTAATTGGAGAGCATAGTAGACTTGTATGAAAAGGGTTTATTGGGTAGATACTTACATGCGATGTTTGCATGAGGAGAGTTGTCTGTGTTTGTGGTATTAGTGCACTTGTCATGAGTATACCTTAATTCACATGAACACACTATCATAGCGGTGATCTTTTTATTATAATCCCTGGTGTACATCATTGATAATAGCTAGAGTTGCAGAAAAGAATAAATGAGGAGCCAAGATTTAAAAAAAAAAAAAAAAAAAAACTTGACTTGTTTGGGTTCGTAGCCTTTTTAACTCGAGTTATTAAGCCCGTAGGGGTGTCTCTACACCTAGTGCCCTAAAACCGTCTGGTTTGGGAGTCATTGGCCCAATACTTGCTACATGGGTTAATTAGAAAGCTTAAGGGACTTGGACATTGCACAGTTAAGGAAAAATAAGAAGAATGACTTGTTCAGATTCGTAGCCTTTTCAACTCGAGTTATTAAGCCCGTAGGGGTGTCTTTACACCTGGTGCCCTAAAACCGTTTGGTTTGGGAGTCATTGGCCCAATGCTTGTTACATGGGTTGATTAGAAAGCTTAATGGATCAGGACATTGCACAGTCATAAAATAAAAAAAAAAAAAAAAACTTTTGAGAATCTTGGCTGCAACAGTTAGTTTTTCTGTATATTTTGGGTGTTATTATGAGATACACTGGGCTATTATAGTGGACAGTTAACTAATATGGAGATTGCGTTTTACACCGAGGGTACTCATAATTGGTTTACTAGCATGCACAAGTACAGGAGACTTTACTTTTGTATTAACTGAATTGTGGTTTTGACTCAATAGGTTCCTTCATGCTTGTCCACTGTGCCTTTAATGACTCATTATGTCTCAATATCACACTGTAGTAGCACATAAGTTGATTGTTAGGTTGAGTAGTGTGGTCAAATGTTGTTGAGTATATATGAATATGTAAATGTTTGTGGGTATTATTTCTGGAAACCCTCACGAGACTTTACTCGTCTACTTGGGGTAACTTTGTGGTTTAAAGGCTTGTTGCATATGCTAAATGCAGCCGTTTTCCCACGAAAGGGGAAATAGCTAGATTTTGTTTTATTTTTATTTTATTTTTATTACTTGCTTGAGGACTAGCAAGTTGTCAGTTGGGGGATGTGATTAAGGCCGAATTGTACATCATTGAGGCCGTTAATTAGGATCTCTTAACTTCACTTGCTTGTCAAACTGTATACTTTATGTGTGTTGAATGTCAATCAGGTTGTACATAGTCGGAGCATAAAATGGGCAAAAAGACAGAACTTGGAGAGAGTTGACTTTTCCGCACGTGCGTTGACTTTCTCGCACGTGCGTTGACTTTTCCGCACGTGCGTTGACTTTTTCTGGGAAAATGTGCCAGATGTTTAAAACCTGTTTGGAAAGACACCAGAAGGATAAATAGGCAAGAAAAAGGTTGCATTAGGGTTTTGAAATTATTTTAGCAAAGAAAGAGAGGCAAGGGTTTGGAAAGAAAGGAACTTGAAGCTTCAAGCATGTCTCCCATGGTGACTTCTTCTCCATCTACCTCCTTCCACTTCTCCATGAGTGGCTAGTCTCATTTTCTAGGGTTTTGATGAAACCCTAGCCATGTAATTAGTTTTTCTTTTTGATTTTCAATTATGTAAAGGTTTGAACAATTGTATGGTGTTTTAGAAGTTTTATATGTACACTTTCCATTATTTCTTCAGGTATTCAGCTTTCTGTGATTGTTGAATGTTTTCCATACAAGAGTTTTCTATTCTTTCATATTCAAGGTATGAGACGAATCATACTACGAGGGACGAGTCATGTCACTACCCTAGTTTAGAGTGAACGATTCGCACTACTTGAGATGGTTCGTGCTCGTACATTGAACGTGATGATTTTCTTGTTAAATGCTTTGAACTTGTAGTTGCGAAGCATTAATCCGTTCGAACCATAACATCATTGTTTTCAATTGGAAACCCTATTTACGTGACTAGTGGTGGACTCTTTGCCCTAGGTTTTTCCCCAAATCAATAAATCCAATTTCATTTATTATTGATAATTTAATTACTTAGTTTAATTTATTTGTTATTAATTTAGGTTATGAAAAATCAATCTTTTCATCAAAATTAATTTAGGAATTTAACAATTAAATTAGTTTAATTTCACAATTGTCCCTGTGGATCGATACCTGGACTTGCCATTATTTTAAAAGAATTTGGTGTAGTTTAGTGTTTATATTTGGTGTGTTCAACGACCTACCACATTTGGACGTGTATCTGACACATTATCTTCTTAGAGGTGTTTGTGCTTGGGCGATCTAATTGAGAAGCATGTGGGATGAAACTATGTATGTATTTATTTATAAAAAAAAATAAATAAATCAGTGGATGTAATTGTCAAAACGTATGTTTTATGGTTGAAGACAAGGTATATTGAGATTCTTGAGACGTAAATTCCATATATTGAAGGAAATTAGGAAAACTTATTCCTTTAGGAAAGTTAAAGATATGGGTTCCACAAGTGTTATCCTAATTGAACAATTAAACAAATAGGAGAAAATTGACTTTTGTGTGTTGTACTCTCCTTTATAATGTTAGTTATCTTAATGATTTTCATACTTATGTCTAATTTATTTCTCATTCAAGTATATTAAAGATATTTGGCCCTCACTTTTTCTTGGTCGTTTCTTTGTGCAAATGCACTTGCATTTAATTCTAAAATGTTACTTTTGGGGTGTACAAGAAGGAGCATTTGCACAGCTCAAGGTTTGGCAGTGTGTTTCGATCGCAGTTGTGTTTTTTGTGAGCCCTTACATTTCTTTGCATGCTGTGTTAGTGGTTATGCTTGTTGCAGTCTGCATCTCTGTTGTCGGGTTTCTATTCCTCACTCTAATGGTCAAGAAAGCATTCTCTTGTGCTGATTGATTTTTTGCAAC
>JAPPVO010001539.1:0-18166 GCA_030407325.1 Camellia japonica | reverse complement strand
GCATCTTATTTACTCCCTTTCGAGGGACACTGGGGTCTGAGAGATCCACTTTGTGGTCGAACACCACTCCCGGTGCTTAACAGCCTGTTTTCGGGGCCCCGAACTGCGTGTTTTGGCCCCCGAACCTTCATTTTGCATCGGTTTGCGCTCATTTTTGGCAGGGACCTCTGTTTCATCACCAAGAAGGTCGTAGAAGGGTGGGAGGCCAGCAATTGTTTTGACAACCAACTTTTTGTTTGGTCAAAAGTGGTTCAGCATGAATCCGGGAAGGAGAAAAGTCTGCGCGGCTTCACCGAAACAGGCGTAACTCTTTGTACAAGAGGAATTAAAATATGAGGCCACCACCATTGGAAAGCTTACTTCCGGGGCTTCATTTTGCACTCAAGAATCTCCTGAGTCCAAATCCGGGGGGAGGAGATATGGTTGGTTGAAGTCCGGTTGGACTGAATCTGCGCGGCTTTACGGAAACTGGCATAACTTTTTCTACAGGAGGAATTTTAATGCAAGGTTTGCGGCATTGGAAAGCTAACTTCAAGGGCTACATGGCTGGCCACTTTTATGGCTTGGACCTTTTTACCCTAGCCGGCCGGCCACCTTTTCCAGCCTGCCGGCCACTTACCAAAAAATGACTTTTTTTTCCTTTTTAAGCTGGCCGGCCATTTTCCTCTCCCTTAGTGTATTCCAGCTGTGCCAGCTGGTTGCCAATTGGACCATCCTCCATACACGTGTATGGAGGATTAGAGAGGTCCCTTAGATATTTTTCATGCCTCTCCTCTATAAAGGAGAGGCTTGGCTTCTTGGCTCAAGGTTGGACATTTGTTAGACACATTTGAGAGGGAGCTATACCTTCCACCTCCCATTTCTCTCCATTTCCAAGCTCCAAAGTCATTTTTCTTGTACCATTTCTACATCAACCCCTAGCACAAGACCCCCACACTCCATTCCAACACTTGGAGCTGGTTTTTCAGAGGCAAAGAGCATCCAAACTTGGTCCAAAAAGGCTGTCAAGACTTGTCTACAAGGGTAAGTTGCCATCTCCCTCTTTTGTAGCATTTTCTTGCCTCATTTCTTAAGCCTATTTTCTCACTTTTTTAGGCTCCGACCCAAACCAAAAGGGTCACTCTTTTGAGCTATTCTTCATGTTTGTTGAAGGTTTCAACCCTATTTGAGATCACCATCTTGTACTTGCTTCAATATCATCTTGTATGTCACATTTTTGCATGAAATTTCTAGCCTATGAGTGATCTGTTTTTGAGCATAATGTAAACTGTAAGAGGGCCTTTTTTGAGACCCTCTTCAACATTGAAGAAGGGCTCAACCCTGTTTGGGCCCCCTATCTTGCACTTGCTTCACAATTCCTCCTATTTATCGTAAATTTGCATGATTTGTTTGGCTTATATGTAAATTGTTTTGGAGCATGTCATGAACTGTGAGTAAGCTTATTTTGTGTCCTCTATACAACATTGTAGAAGGGCTCAACACTTTTGGGGGCCTCCATGTTATACTTGTCATTACACCCTCTTTGACCCCCATTTTTGCATGCTTTTTTAAGCTTATCTAGCTTCTGTTTTCGCCATCATCAGAGCTGGAAAGAGTCATATTTTGATCTTCTTGACATATTTTATTAAGGGTCTTTGCTGGTTTGATGAATGTTGGGGTACCTCATGTTATAGCCTTATGTATCCTAGTTCTTGCATGACATTTTTAGCATGTTTCATACTGAGTTGGGGGATGTCATCTACTGTAAATGTTCATATTTTTTAGTCCCTCATGTGTGTGTAGAAGGGTATTTTTCCATTTGGGCATCGCATATATCACTTGCTTCAATAACCCTCTTGCGGAGCCATTTTTGTATGCCATTGTTGCCCTATCTATGCTTGCTGTTTGGCCATGTTAGACTGGAAAAATGCTTGTTTTGGGGCTGCCTTGCTACTGATTTTCATTCCATGTCAATATTGTGCATGCATTGCATAGCTATAGGCCATTTCGGGTGCCTAAATTCGCATTTCGGGACCATTCCTTGCATTTGGTGTCATTTCGCCATCTTTCGGGACTGTTTCCCCGTATTTCAGTGCTGAAATTCCATTGGCATGTTTGCATATCATTTTCTATGTCATTTCATGCCTTAATGCCATTGCCTCGGTTGCGTGCCCGTGTGCACGCATTTCGAGGCATCTCATTTCATCTTCGGCCTCTTATGTGAGTGTGGCTGAGGCTCACTCATGTTAGTGTAAGTCCATTTTGCATTCTGTATGTCATTTCATGCCTTAATGCCATTGCCTCGGTTTGCGTGCCCGTGTGCACGCATTTGAGGCATCTCATTTCATCTATCGGCCTCCTTATGTGAGTGTGGCTGAGGCTCACTCATGTTAGTGTAAGTCATTTGCATTCTGTATGTCATTTTAGTTCTCATCGCATTGCGTATGCCATTGCCTCGGTTTGGTGTACCCGTGTGCACGCATTTCGAGGCACTTCATTTTCATCCAACGGCCTCTTATGTGAGTGTAGCTGAGGCTCTCTCATGTTAGTGTAAGTCCATTTTGCATTCTGTATGTCATTTTAGTCTCATTGCATTGCGTATGCCATCGCCTCGGTTTGCGTGCCCGTATGCACGCATTTCGAGGCATTTCACTTTTATCTGATGGCCTCCTATGTGAGTGTGGCTGAGGCTCTCTCATGTTAGTGTAAGCCCATTATTGCATTGCGTATGCCATTTCATCCATAGCATTGTGTATGCCCGGTTGTGTATACCTCGTGTAGCGTGTATGCCATTCCATGACATTGTGTATGTTAGGGTTGCATATTAGCTACATTCCATGCATATCATGCATATCGCATGTGTTCGGGATAGGAGTTAGCCTGGGCACGGGAAACGAGGCACGTTTCGTACTCCGAGTACGGAACGGGTCTCAATTCCCAAGTCACCGACACTCCGGATTACCCATGATGGAGTTAGGTTTTGTTGTAGCATTCATCTGCATTCATCCTATATTGAGTTGTGCAATCGGCTCCTCGGCCATCATGCATCGATATGCGTGATTGGTGGCACGAGGATCGAGGCATGCATATATTTGAAATACATTGCTATGCCCCTTTCCTGCTCTCTGTTGCAGCAAATCAAGAATCAGCATTCTTCCGAGGTTGGCACGCATTTCGAGGAACATTGCAAACAGAGGTTAATTGGGGCATCCCAGTGGATTTCCAAAAAGCAGCCCAGCATACATCATTCAGCGGAAGTGAGGCAGCCCCTGGCTTGCATGCCAGTTTACAGTTTTTCTTAGTTAATTTGTTAATTAATTAGGAATTTGTATATTATTCTTTATTTCGGACTGTATTATTCTTTCATTTCGGACTGTATTATTTATTCGGACCCTCTGCGCGAGGGCATAATTGTAATAAGTGGGTGAGTGTGATGTATGTCTTCCAACCCCACGTCTTTCTTCCCTTTTATTTACCCGCTTATGATGGTTAGATATAGGGCATATTTCAATTAGCATACAGTATGACAGCATGTTTGCATCATTCATCTGTTTTGCACACACGGGCTCGGCTATCAACAAACTGCATTTGTATTTCAATTCCAAGTTGATACTTGATAGCTGTTGCATCTCATATGCCATGTTTAGAATAGCCGAGCCTGCTATAGTTGCATTATTGCATGTGTTGCATTAGGCATTCTGTATATTAGGATCATGCATGATTTCTAATTAGTTTTTTTTTGGCTCGGAGTACTGGTGAGTTTTATGCTTTAGCATCCTTGCATGCGTGTGAGTGTTGCCATGAATAGCATGCTTACCATGAGGCTATATGCTTATGTGATATAACTGCCTTGAATGCCTGTGGGTGGAGGTTGTGTTACTTGAATTGGGACAATTCATCAAATGTTTGTTTTAAGCCCACTAGATAGTGGCAAAATCATGTTTTTAAGCCCACCAGGGTGGCAAATCCACGTCTTAGCCTACCTGCGGGTAGCACCATCAAACCATTTTCAAACAAACAAACATGAAGTGTTGTTCCAATTCAGGCGACTCAGTCTATACTTGTATGCTGTGCGCATCACATAGTAACCTAGGCTAATAACCGGAATAAGAACACACAATGTTTTCAAAATAAGATATCATGGTTAGTAGAGGCCGGTCTTTGACCGGGCGAGCGGGGGTGCTCACGAAGTGACCTTCCCAATCGTACCCAAGTTCCCGAGCCGAGGCAACTTTGGTGATGACGGACACGTGGCCTTTGGCACCGAGTCAGGGTTTCCTAAATTTCCCATTAAAAAAATATTTAGGTGGCGACTCTGTATCTGGCAAAGCAGTCCATGTTTGGCACTTCTTTCAAAAATCTGTTTTCAAATCGATTTGCCGGATTTGGACTCTTTGGTTCAAGATTAAGAACCGTGACATTTGAGTCCTTCGAACTGTAGTGACCCAATATGAACGGAACGGGACTTAACCTTTCCCAGGGCGTTCGGGGACGTCTACAGTTTCTGGCGACTCTGCTGGGGATTTAGAGAACTTGACTCGAACTCGTGATATCTGGTTTTGACTACACTTGTGTGTTTCTTTGCATTGCATTTGCATTGGTGCGCCTAGGACACCGTGTTTGCCATATGCCATTCCCGAACGATTTGCCGGAGGCTTGTCTTGTCAAGGCATGTCCATAAGGCTGATCGGCTCTGGGCTCTGACAGCATGGGAACACAAACCCCGGTTTTACCGGGGCACCCTTTTTGACCATTCGACCTAGTGCATATTCGGATCCATAGTGACCATTCCAAACTAGGACAGGTTGCTTACCCGTTTATAGGTTGTTTGAAACCGCTGCGTGCGTAGTGAAACCCTAGCTCCTGACAAAATAGGACAGGGAAACCCTACCCCAACATAGGGGTGTTTTGGCTCTCACTTATCTGTTATGTGCTTTAGAGTGCGTCTCTACAAGAATGCATGTATCAGTTTGCAAGTTTGGGCATCAGGCCTGCGGGCCGGTTCAGTATTGGGATCAGTTTGCAGACAGAGATTTGGGGCAGAATTCAGTAGAGGGCACAGTCATCCTGCTAGGCCCGTATTGGTTTTGGTGAAATTAGGCTGAGATGCTGCATGTTTTCTCTTTTGCTAGGTAGTCTTGGAACCATAGCTTCGGAAGGCTCCAATATCCCCCGGGTACATTGGATAGTGTTGATAGACTTTGCTAGGTCAGAAATTCAGTTCAAGGGCAACCAGTTTTCCTTCGCCAGTGGCAAGGCAAAGGAGGGGCAGACAGGGTTCATTTGTTCATCTGATCCGACAATCACCAGTCACATCATCAGTAGACCCGTGATGGCACAGGGTTCGGAAGAATTTGTGGCCATGATAGCAGCGCTAAATCAGGGAACTGCAATGCAGGATAAGACTAGCTTTGAAACGCAATGCCCATCTGGGGCATCTGCTCCGTATCCAGCTTCAGGCCCCCAGCCGAACTTTGACCCACTTCTGCCAGTTGAAGATTTGCAGGGTCCAGATCCCCAAGAAAGGTTGACTCAAGCTCGAGTTTCCACACCCCTGGTGCAGCCTACTGAGAGGCTTCGTCCCTCTGATGTCAATGAATTCAGTTCGACTGCAGTGAAAATTGCAAACCTTGAGAAGCAATTCAAAAGGGCATAAGGCCTTAGCTCTATTCACGACATTGAGGATGGGTCCACCGAGGTTGCCGTAAGACTCCCAGTCGAGAGTACAAATACTGGCGGTAGCACTGTTTCCAAACCTACTAAAGTCAACACAGTTGCCATAGCCGACCCGTTTGCCAAGGCCAGCCTACAAATAGCCAGCCCAGCCCGAGCTCAGGGTAGATTTTTCACCCCCCTCCATATGAGCCTAACCAGCGCATTCAAAGTCCTGAGGGAAGGAGGGCATCTCAAACCCCTTAATTCTCAACCTTTGCCAAATCCACTCCCTACCAAACATAACCCAAGCAAATACTGTGTATATCATCAACAGCGCGGCCATGGCACCGATGGTTGCTACCGCCTTCGTCATGAGATCCAGAATCTCATTGACAACCGGACAATAGTTCCACCTCAAAACCCCAAGGACCAAGTACCTCATCCACATCTCAACCTCAGCCATACACTGCCACCCACTACAACCCCAGCATATACCCCCCGACCCATATACCCAAGCCCGAGATGTTTATCCCAGAAAGCATGGCCTTAAGCACGATAGATGCACTTGAACCCCAATCATCTCAAACCGTGAACCCACTACTTCTGAGCTGGGGAGAATGATTAAGATCTTCAGAGAACAGTGGCAGATTTAACCTTTGAAGTTTTGGCTCCATCATCAACCACATCGCCTACCAGGGAGTTCATGTCAAAACGCTCCCTAATCTTGGGACGGGCTGCATTGGAAGAAGGCGAATCTCTTAGCAAAGTGGAGGCAGGTGGTAAAGAACAAGGTAGGGGCGGGCATGGATCCCCATGAACATCTTTGTTCGCTGTTGAGGCTTTGAAAGCCGAGGGACTGAACAAAGAGCAAGTCCTCGCAGTTGTTGCAAAAGCTGTGGATGACACTTTCGCCACTCAAGTTGGGGGCAGTTTGAATCAAGAGGCAAGCGGGGGAAAAGGGCCGTTGTACCAGAAATGATCCTGTTAGCTCTAGCCCTCCGCTCGGAAGAGATCAGCAAACCAGGCCAACACCTGCCAAACCCTTCGCTGGTGCGCCCAGTAAAAATTCACAAGCCTTGAAGTACCAACCCCGAGGTCGGAGGGTCTTCCATGCCCTCTATATGCCTTTGTCCAAAGCTTTTCAAATCCTTGTGGGACAAGGCCATCTGAACCCCTTGAGCCTCGACCTCTCCCGAACCCTCTTCGGCTACACATGATGCTACCCAGTACTGCGCGTACCATCAGCAAACTGGCCATACTACCGACGACTGCTTCCGTCTTCGCCATGAAGTACAGGATCTGTTTGACAACGGGGTTGTCCTCCCGCCAAGCCCTGCAAAGTCTATCGGCACCGGATCAGTGAACTTGGGGGAATAATGTGATTATGTGATCGGGGGATGAACCACCTGCAGGCGGCGCTCGATTAACTCCAGATATGGTGGATAGCATGCATTGTTTTGAGCACATTTGCGAATGTTGTTAATTTGTACTTTCTGACTTGGGTATTGGGTCAGTCTCGTTGTGTTGTACAGAGTCTGTCTTTTCTTATTGAGTCAGTTGGGTCTGTCTTGTTGTACCGAGTCAGTCCCGTTTTGTTAGAGTCAGGTGATTCCGGGGGTGTTACCTCGGACATCACTGTTTTGTTTTGCGTTTGTCTTTTTGTTTTGTTTTGAGTCTGTTTCTGCCAGGGAGCCAGTTGTGCCAATAGATTTTGAATGAAACAGCAGTGATTTCCACGCTCTCGCATTTGCTTCTGCCGTGTGCTAGTGCTAGTGTGCCGGGATTTGAATGAAATGGCAATGCATTCCACCTGCTCTCTTGTGCCTTGAAGTCATTGTAATGACCTAAGTTTTTCAAAACTTTTGAACACTGCGGTGAAAACGAAGAGGAAGGAATTTCTCGGGATTTGCAAAACTTGATCATCTTGAGAGAAAGAGAAGCGTGCTAAGCCCTTAATGAATGAAATCATGCTTGTTAGCGTGAGTACTGAGAAGGACCCTGGCTTGATCCAGACTGTTTCACACTATCTTCAGCGCGAGCGATTTGTCACTCTCTTAAAAATTTTAAAAAACAAAATGTTTTGCGCGGTCCTACGAAGACTTGTGTGGAATCGCTCTTGAGATTGTGCAACCTAGGATCGCTCTCAGCCTCGAGACTCAACCCTTTCGCTTCCAAACCTTGAACTTGAATTCAGAAGGTTCAACGGTCAACTACAATGTGAGGCCTGTGTGGCCAGATTTGAAGCAGCCCTCGAACAAGAGGCACCAAGTCAGATCAAGAAGATCAGAAGAAGCTTTAAAGCTAGAACAGAAGTACCCTCGAACTAGGGGCAAAGATATCAGACATGCTCGAAGAGCTGAAGATGAGTCCTCTTGCAAATCAACAGCCACTCTCCTGGATACGGATGGCTTCGAAACCCTACAACCATTTGGCATGGACCAAGCTACACTTTTACCCTTGAGAGGCTCGCTGGGCCGAAAACCCGGAAGGGCGACCCAGGCAAAAGTTAGAGCAAGAAAAGAAGAAAAAAGAACAAAAAAGAAAAAAAAAAAAAAAAAAGAAAAAGAAAAAAGAAAAGAGAAGAAAAAAAGAAAAGAGCAAAAAAAAAAAAGGAAAAGAAAAGAAAGAAAAGATGAAAAAAACAAGAAATGAAAAGAATCGAAAAAGAAAAGAAAAACAAATAGCTCGCAAGGTCGAAAACCTGCAACGGGCGCCTTGGCAAAAGTTAGAGCCTAAAAAGGAGAGGTTAAATACCCGAGTGTACCTTAAACCCGAACTACGTAAGGCTTGATTCCCATGTTTGGGATACGTAGGCAACTTTATTCTGAAGTCCAGCCGTAAAACACTTCAATTGATTGTGTCCATGCGATGGTTCTGGTCATCTTTGTCTTCTCTGTATCTGAGGATTTGGTTGTGTTCGTCACTCTGAGACTGACTACAATGCGCCGCAGTGCTATCCAAACAAGGGGCAACTTTCCGTTGCCATTCAATGTGCTGCGGCGCCAGTCAAACAAGGGGCAACTTTCCGTTGCCATTCAATGCGCCGCGGTGCCGTTCAAACAAGGGGCAACTTTCCGTTGCCATGCAACTCTCTTCAAGCAAGGGGCAATTTCCTTCGGATTTGAGGTTGTGCATCTCGAGAGTGGGTTCTATGCTCGTTGAGCAGGCCGATTGCAAAAACAGCTTTTGAGAATTTTTACCGAGGTTGACTATTTTCTCGAAAATCATTCTATCTTTTCCAAAACTGGACCCTTTTCATGGACCCAAAAAAGGAAAATTTTCAGTGCTCATAGCCTAACTTGCATGATTTTAAATCAAAAATCGAACAAGCATGTTGAGCTAACTCTCATTTTGGTCAAAACTGTTTTAGTGGAAAGCAAAAACAAAAAATGGTCGAAATAATGAACTAGGGGCACAGTTGAGTCAGGTGTTCTGTCTTTTCCCCATTGTCAACATACTCGCCAAAAAGGGCACCCTACTCGCCAAGGAGGGCACTCTACCTGCCAAGAAAGGCGCAATTGAAGTTAACGACAAAGGACTGAAAGCTTTCGTATCCTCCAAGCAACGAGGTGTCGAGCCAAGTGCGAAGCACGAACTGGAATGAGGCAAGATATTCCACTCCATCATCTGGACAGATCTTATCACGTCCAAACTCCCCAGCAAAGCATCATCAACCGATGCTAGCTGCAGATTTGCTACACACCCAGTTGTAGCGCAACCCCTCTGTGGGAGGAATTCACTAGCTGTGAGCGGAAGAAAGAAGAATCTAGCTGAGTGCTAGGGGCGAGAGCCTTCAACTTGCTGTTTATCCATCAACCACCCAGGGGAGGGATTGGAAAATGAGAGATTGAAGAATAGAGAGATGTGCGATGAGAGAAAAAGTGAGAAAATGGCTTTTTCAGAAAAACAGAGCTTGAGGCCGAGTGATGTGAGAACCACAAATGAGAAAGGGTGGGAAACACTACCCGGTGAAACAGGCTCCCTGTGCACGTCTGAGTGTCGTTTTTTTTTTTTATCTCGATTCTTGTTTTGAGTCGTTTTGAGTGTTACTCGATGTGTCTAGGTTGTGTGCCTTTTATTTCCTTGTTGAGTCGTTTTGCTGTGTTTAGTCGTAGGCTCAATACTTGGTTGAAAACTCATCTCTCAATTTCAAAAATAGAATCGTTTTGTGCTCCGAGTGCCGTGCCGTGCCGTGCCGTTCTCCACATTTGTGCAAAACAGAATTTGTTCTTTCAGAAAACCGCAGGGTTCAACCCAGGTCATATGAGAATAGTGAAACCAGGACCTATCTGAAGCTATAATGGTTCCGGACTGCAAAGCAAAAGCAAAAGAGGAAAATGTCGGGCATCTAAGTTTTGTTCCAGCTTCAGTAAGTTCCGAGATTGCATCCCGTGTGTACCTCTTCAGGCCTTGCCAATGCTCTGAAGTATGAGTGTGCCTCTACCTCAAGCTCAAGATCAAGTCTGCCCCAAGCCAAAATGGCGATCAGAAGTGCTCTCCTCGAGTACCGTTTCGTGCCAGGGACATCTTGGCTGTGTTTGCAATGAGTTCCTTGGAGACCAACTGCGACGGTGGAAACTAGAGTTCGAATGGTTGTTGCCTAGAACGCAAAGGTTCGGGATTTCCGAGACTAAAGTCTGGTTTAAATACCCAGAGGCGTGCCCTCGGCTTGAAATCTGTATGAAGCCCCATAGGTTGAGATAGCGTGTATGCACCTCAATTCTGGATACTGAACCAACCTAGTCTGTCACCCCGTTGGAGAATATGGAAAGTTGTGAATATGATCAGGAAGACAAGCAGCAGCCGTAGCTCCTACATACAGATGGTTGTTACTTGTTAGCATTTCAGAACCTTTGTACTGTGAGTTGAAGGTAAAGTGTTCGAAGAGCACGAAGGGAGATCCCCGTCGGAGAAGAGCGGTTTACCGCCACTCATTTCATGAGGTGCTTTCTAAAGCACCGCTTTGTCCATTCATTGCTTTCCTTAAGCATCATGCATTGTAATGCATTGTACCTGTCAAGTTTCTTTCTCAGTCATGCACGATATTGTATGTACGGTTCATTCAAAGAAGTTCCGTTTGAGATCATTCACTTAGTGTATCAATCACACTTCATTCACTTAGTGTATCAATCACACTTTATTTGCTTCACTCAGTGTATCTAACACACTTCATTGCTTTAGCGTATCAATCACACTTCATTCATTTTGGTATCTATCACACATATTCTCACTTAGCGCATCTATCACTTCGTGTTCACTTTTAGTGTATCAATCACACTATGTTCACTCAGTGCATCTATCACACTTGTGTTCACCTTTAGTGTATCCATCACACTTATTCGCTTAGTGCATCTATCACACTTCGTGTTCACCTATTGTGTATCCATCACACTTATTCACTTAGTACATCTATCACACTTTGTGCTTGTCTTTTGTGTCTCCATCACACTCTGCTCACTTCACCCTTTGTATATCAATTACACTTTGCTCAAATAGTGTATCTATCACACACTGCTTTGCCTACTTTGTGTATCAATCACACACACTCACACCTTTGTTTACCCGGTTAAAACCTTCTCTCTCCGTATGAAATACGTTGAGATACGCCTGTTGGTTACACTATTGTTTACCCGGTTAAAACCTTCCCTCTCTCCGTATGAAATACGTTGAGATACGCCTGTTGGTTACACCATTGTTTACCCGTTAAAACCTTCCCTCTCTCCGTATGAAATACGTTGAGATACGCCTGTTGGTTACACCATTGTTTCCCCGGTTAAAACCTTCCCTCTCTCCGTATGAAATAACGTTGAGATACGCCTGTTGGTTACACCATTGTTTACCCGGTTAAAACCTTCCCTCTCTCCGTATGAAATACGTTGAGATACGCCTGTTGGTTACACCATTGTTTCCCCGGTTAAAACCTTCCCTCTCTCCGTATGAAATACGTTGAGATACGCCTGTTGGTTACACCATTGTTTACCCGGTTAAAACCTTCCCTCTCTCCGTATGAAATACGTTGAGATACGCCTGTTGGTTACACCGTTGTTTCCCCGGTTAAAACCTTCCCTCTCTCCGTATGAAATACGTTGAGATACGCCTGTTGGTTACACCATTGTTCCCCCGGTTAAAACCTTCCCTCTCTCCGTATGAAATACGTTGAGATACGCCTGTTGGTTACACCATTGTTTACCAGGTTTCTACCTTTTCCTCTCTTGCGTGTGATACGCTGAGAGACGATCTTTTCCTCTCTTGCGTGTGATACGTTGAGAGACGACCCTTTCCTCTCTTGCATGTGATATGCTAAGAGGTTCACCTTTCTTCTCTTGCGTGTGATACGCTGAGAAACTTACCTTTCCTCTCTTGCGTGTGATACGCTGAGAGGTTTACCTTCTTCCTCTCTTGTGTGTGATACGCAGAGAGATGTCTTGTGTGAGACTACGGGTATTCTCGGTAGTCGCTTTTAGCCTTCTCCGCGTGAGACGCAATGAGCATTGCATAATTTTTCTTACATCCCTTCTGCACGAGATGTAATTTGTCTCGAGTTTACTTCTTGCCTAGCTTTCGCTTAAAATGTTGCATTTATTTCGCATAATTGCTTCATTACAGCTCTCTTTGCATGATCATGAGTGATAACCGGCTTCGCTTAGCGTATAAGTCCAATCTTCAAACCGGCTTCGCTTAGCGTGTAAGTCCAATCTTCAAACCGGCTTCGCTTAGCGTGTAAGTCCAATCTTCAAAACCGGCTTCGCTTAGCGTATAAGTCCAATCTTCAAAACCGGCTTCGCTTAGCGTATAAGTCCAATCTTCAAACTGGCTTCGCGTAGCGTGTAAGTCCAATCTTCAAACCAGCTTCGCGTAGCGTGTAAGTCCAATCTTCAAACCGGCTTCGCTTAGCGTATAAGTCCAATTTTCAAACCGGCTTCGCTTAGCGTGTAAGTCCAATCGTCAAACCGGCTTCGCGTAGCGTGTAAGTCCAATTATCAAAATCTCCCTGCATATCATTTTGCATTTTGCCCCTGCTTGCGGGCATGCCTGCGGGCACACATATCTCTGTTTATCTTGTAGGATTGTCTAAGTCTTCGGCCTTGTCAAAAATGGGTCGTCTCTGGGCTTTGACATTCACTCCCGTCACTTGTGACTTTCGAGTTCTGTCAAAGAGGGGCAACTGTAGACACCCCATTTTTGACCGACCTTAAGACTCAGACGTCACCGATTGAGCACTCGGTGATGTTGCATATTGTGCTCATTCAGAAGTCTCAGAGTCTCGGCCGTGAGCCCTGTCTCCGGACTTCCGAACCCTTTTTTATACTTTGCCTCGGTTTGCGAACCAGGCTCGGTTTTCTCTGTTTTCTTTCCTGAGGGGAGGGAGAGGTCCCATAGACTATCTGTGAGTGTTGCCATGAATAGCATGCTTACCATGAGGCTATATGCTTATGTGATATAACTGCCTTGAATGCCTGTGGGTGGAGGTTGTGTTACTTGAATTGGGACAATTCATCAAATGTTTGTTTTAAGCCCACTAGATAGTGGCAAAATCATGTTTTCTTAAGCCCACCCGAGGGTGGCAAATCCACGTCTTAGCCTACCTGCGGGTAGCACCATCAAACCATTTTCAAACAAACAAACACGAAGTGTCTTGTTCCAATTCAGACGACTCAGTCTATACTTGTATGCTGTGCGCATCACATAGTAACCTAGGCTAATAACCGGAATAAGAACACACAATGTTTTCAAAATAAGATATCATGGTTAGTAGAGGCCGGTCTTTGACCGGGCGAGCGGGGGTGCTCACGAAGTGACCTTCTCCAATCGTACCCAAGTTCCCGAGCCGAGGCAACTTTGGTGATGACGGACACGTGGCCTTTGGCACCGAGTCAGGGTTTCCTAAATTTCCCATTAAAAAAACATTTAGGTGGCGACTCTGTATCTGGCAAAGCAGTCCATGTTTGGCACTTCTTTCAAAAATCTGATTTCAAAATCGATTTGCCGGATTTGGACTCTTTGGTTCAAGATTAAGAACCGTGACATTTGAGTCCTTGAACTGTAGTGACCCCAATATGAACGGAACGGGACTTAACCCTCCCGGGGCGTTCGGGGACGTCTACACCTCCTCAGGTAGATGTGCCATGAAGCCTGTACAAGCGAAATAGTAGATAATAATAATAAAACTCTCATTTAAGCATGACAAAAAAACTGTAATTATTTCATAAATTACAATTTGTAAAAGAAAAGTATACTCAGCTATTTCAAAATTTAAATTTGTGTGATACTATATATAGAAGCAATTCACTAAAATGTAATTAATTTTTGTTTCAAAAAACTCTATTGGTTAACTGTATTTTAACTATAACAATTAAACTCTAATTATTCATACATGACGACTTCTAAAAAAAATGTGCTCGGTTATTTTAAAATTATAAATTTGTGTGCCACTAATATGGAAGCAATTCACTAAAATCTAATATAATCATAAAAAAAACTCTAATTATTCCATAATTTATAATTTATATATATATATATATATATATGTTTCTATTTTAAGATTTAAAATTATGTGTCATTAAATATGATAAACAATTCAACAGAACCTACCGTTATCTATGCTACAACTAATATAGAAATCTTTTCCAAAATAATTTTAGGGCCTCAGTTACATGAGCTTAATAATGACCATGAACATAATGCAGTAACATGTGGATAGTTTTCCTACATAAATATTTGCCAAAAAATTGAATGAGAAAATTTTGTTTCAAAAATAGGTTGATGATTACATTTATGGCATATTTGACAAAACTTAATTATTGATTTTGTAATCCTAAAAGTTTCAATAAAGTATAAAAATTTTAAATTACATAATTTATTCATAAATTGTAAATGCGAAAAATGCTTGGAGCATTTGAAAATATTAAATTTATTCATAAATATTAAATTTTCAAATGGTAGAAGAACTATTTGATTAAGTATAGAATTTTGTAATACACATTTTCAATCAAGTCTACAATAAAAAACTTAGGCCTATGTGCTACAGTTAAATTTTTTTGCATACATATTTAGTTTAATTTATTTGCTTAGTATGTTAGTTGTAATTTTTTTTTTAATATAAAACAATTACAATATATAAAGAATCAAAAATTAAAAATGATCTATTACAAATAAAAAATTATCTATTTAAAGAATTAAAAATTAATAATTACAATATAGTTTAACATGGGGTCATTTGCATTACACGCTAAAAATTCACATGGGCTGTCCAATTACAATCTCACAATTAAAAAGCGCAACCATTTTACAATTTCACATGTCCCTCCTGTCATGACCTGTCTACTGGCACTCACTGCAACGAGCGGTCAAACGCCTATCTGATATATCCATCTCATTCGAAATACGGGACATAGATTTTCGACCCCGCTTTACTTCTCGCAGACGAAGTACATTAGGCATTAAGGTCCATTGCGGATCATCCCAATAATCTTGATGCGGTATTGGATTGAATTTAGTTTCCCAAACCCTCATGTATACATGAAGCCTATATATTGGATCAACGTACTTGAATGGATTGTCACCGCATTCAGATATAACAGCAAGCATATGGGAATATGGATAGTGTCTTATCTCGTATTTGCCACAACTACACGTGGGTTGATTCATGCGCACAATCTGTGTATTACGACCTCGTCCATGGCGAAAAGATGTTTGCACCTTAAATACGCGGCGGGGCCTATCAGACAATATTGATACAAACTAATCAAGTTCATGTTTTTAGGTGTAATTAACTTCACAACATAATAAGAACAATTTAGTTTACATTACAAACTAATCTGTCGTACAATTTCCCCTTGTGAGCCCTCCTGGATAGTTTTTTGTATCTCTCTAGGGCATTGGAACTCATTCCGTACATCTATTTCTGCTTGGGCTCCCATCTCGTCAAAATATTTTACGAGCCGTTGAAATGTAAACTCAACCATAGCTGAGATAGGTAAGTTCCTTGCACCTTTCAAGACACTGTTAAAGCACTCTGCGTTATTGTTGGTCAATACCCCCCACCAATATCCACCATCATACGCAAGGGCCCATTCCACAGGATTCATCTTGCGGACCCAATCGATGGCATCTTGGTTAATAGCCTGTATCTGTTCTAAGTAAACATTACACTTTCGTCGTTGATGAGCACTCCTAGCTTTCCATAGAAGTTGTTTCAGCTCCTTATTTTTAAACTTTGTGTTAAAGTTATTACAAACATGTCGAAGGCAGTGTCGATGATATCCAACAAATTGGAGCAAGGGATTCAGCCAATGCCGCCTAACAACAACTAAAATACTCTCAGCTCGATCAGATATCAAAGTCACTCTCTGTCGGTCCATGACAATATGTTCCTTGATATTTGAAATGAAGAACGACCAAGACTCCAAACTCTCCTTATCGACAACAGTGAATGCAAGTGGTAATACTTTGTCACTGGCAGTGACGATCGTTGCTACAAGCAACACACTAGTGTATTTGCCGTATAAGAATGTACCATTTATGGTTATAACAGGCCTACAATATCTAAATCCATCGATGACAGGTTTGAAAGACCAGAAAACAAAGTGGAAGATGGGCATAATGGTTGTACCTCCGGTATATCTATGCTTCCATTGAACGATGGTGCCATGATTAGATGTTTGTAATGCATGCATGAATTTAGGCAACTGCCTATATGATTCATCCTAATCCCCAAATACCATTCTAATTGCCTTTGCCCTTGCATGCCACGCCTTCTTGTATGATATACTGTAGTTCATGGTCTTTTTGATATCTTCGATGACATTCTTAATTGGCATATCAGGTTCATTCTGCATACGACAATCAAATATGAGTTGGATTATTTGGGTGTGAACACTATAAACAAACATATATATATATATAAATTTATTTTTATACTCACCGTAACTTGTCCCAAAGATGAGAAGCAATGTAACTGGAGCTAATATTAGTGTGGTCCCTATTCATTCGTGGGTATAAACAATGGTGAGGACCCATGTACTGCTTTATTTCAAAAAGACCATGTTTTCTACTAAGATATGCACGCAACCACCAACTGCAATCGTGCTTCCAAGTAGACACCCAAAGGTCTCGCTTGGACGTTACGACCTTATACTCTCGATTATTTATTGCATGGTACAATTTCACAGTATGTAGAAGTTGCTTCTTATGGACGAAAATCATCCCTTTGTCCAACTGTGGATTTTCAACGTTCTAAATCCGTTTACGGGGAACGACATCACGGTTACTCATGTCAAAATCACCACCCATGTGAATATTCTCATAGAAAGGGATTTCTGGTCTAGGTGGAATGGAGACATTTTCCGGGTCAACAGGGGCGTCGGCATCATCTTCTTCATCACCATCATTTGATCCGGCCAATAAATTTTCTTTATCACGCATTTCATTCTCATCATCGTCTAGGGCGACATCAGGACCATACATGTCATTGTCAACAATATTGTCAGCAAATTGCACATAGTTTACCGTTTCCGCCATATTACCAGCAACTTCAACTGGAGTGGTATGATAGCTGCAGGTGGGCATATCTTCTGTGTTATTGTGAAATTCATAATCATATCCACCACGTGAACTTGATTCCATACCATGACCCTTAAATGTCTGTTGTGTGTAGCCCACTGAATAACATTGATCTGGTGTATACATAGGAGACCGAAACGCTATCGTGTCAATCCCCTATGTAAGCAATGTAGTGAAGGGACGAGAATCCATCTGTGTCATATTCAGGATATTGTGTATAACCTCTTTATCAATGTACACTTCCAAACAATTTGGTGGTTGGAAACTTGCACCGATACTTAATACAGTGTTCAACGTCTCATCGTCATTGATCGGTAATATCTTGTATTTGCTGATTGCTTGCCACTAGCGATAAGGATATCTACATTTGAAGTTCAATCGGACACTTTCGCCGTAACATGCCACCTTGGACATGAACATCTCCTCCAAATTGTTAAGCGTGGTGCCAAGTTGCACCCCATATATCCCTTTCGGCTCAGCATCATATGACACACCTTCATTGGGATCCCGAATTATGTTTCCCCCCAGTAGAAGATAATTGGAACACTCTCCATATACTTGCTTCAATGAAACAAAAATTTAAAATATCAACAACATACTTATATTGGATTTTACTTCTAAAAGAATTATATGGATTTTAACTCATTCAATTACAATTACTTGTGAGTCAAGAACTTTATTTAAGTAATCAGCAATTGTAATCCAACAATCATTATTGATTTTTTATTAAAATATGAGTTAAAATAATTATTATGTTTGGATTTTTTAGCTTTTAAGAAAAAACCTTATAACACATAAAGAATGTTGGTTTGTTTTGACATAACTGTCTATGGATTGGTTATTCAATGTTGATTTGATTTTTTTTTTAAAAATTAACCTGCTTTTATTTTTGTGTTGGTTATTTGAATTTGTTTAGATGGACACTTGGTGAAAGGAGTTGTGGGAGTCAAAACACAACAGGAAATGAGGG
>JAPPVO010001537.1:0-22222 GCA_030407325.1 Camellia japonica | reverse complement strand
GATATGTGTTCAAGTTCTCTTTTTATATACACATTGCATTGTATGCGTGCTTTGCTTTAATGATATGTGTTCAAGTCCCTATATACACATTGCATTGTATGCGTGCTTTGCTTTACTGATATGTGTTCAAGTTCCTATATAGACATTGCATCGTATGCGTGCTTTGCTTTACTGATATGTGTTCAAGTTCCCTTTTTATATACACATTGCATTGTATGCGTGCTTACTGATATGTGTTCAAGTTCATCCTATATACACATTGCATTGTATGCGTGCTTTGCTTTACTGATATGTGTTCAAGTTCCCTTTTTTATATACACATTGCATTGTATGCGTGCTTTGCTTTACTGATATGTGTTCAAGTTCTCTTCCTATATACACATTGCATTGTATGCGTGCTGTGCTTTACTGATATGTGTTCAAGTTCCTATATACACATTGCATCGTATGCGTGCTTTGCTTTACTGATATGTGTTCAAGTTCTCTTTTTATATACACATTGCATTGTATGCGTGCTTTGCTTTACTGATATGTGTTCAAGTCCCCTATATACACATTGCGTGCACGTGTGCATTGCTTTACTCACATGTGTTCAATCCTACTATCTTGCTGTACACATTGCATACATTGTCACGCACTTTCGACTGCCTTGTCATGCACATCGCTAACAATATTGCACCTGTTAAGTTTGCTTTCTTTGCAGGCACGATATTGTATGTACGGCTCATTTGAGGCCGGTGCAACCGGACGAGCCGCACAGGTATTGTATCCTCCGCGTGAGACGTACAGAGAATTGTATAATTCTCTTACACCCTTTCTGCATTGTAGTGTAGTTTGTTGTATGCTAGCTTATAACTGTCGCATGCGTGCTTCATTACAGCTTTCTTCGCATGATCGTAAGTTATGTTCGGCTTCTTGCATTTTCGGTTGCATTTTGCCCCTGCTTTCGGGCGCATACTTGATTGTCTTGCACGCTTGTCCAAGTCTTCGGCCTTGTCAAAAATGGGTCGTCTCTGGGCTTTGACATTCACTCCCGTCATTGTTATGACTTTCGAGTTCTGTCAAAGAGGGGCAACTGTAGACACCCCATTTTTGACCGTCCTCAAGACTTGGGCATCACCGTTGGAACGCTCAGTGATTATCCATGTTTGTGTTCGTTTTGAGTTCCCGGAGGTCCCGGCTGCGCGTCGTGCCTCAGGACCTCTCAACCGGTTTGTTCTGTGCTTGGTTTTACACCAAGGCTTGTGTGTTTTTGCATTTGAGGGTAGGGGGAGGCTTGTTAGCCATCCCTGAAGCCCACGGCTGCCCTGAACTCCACCGGCACTCCTTTTAGCCATCGGCACTGTTTTCTCAAAAACTTTGGCCGGTCGGCACTTTATGTTGCCGACCGGCACTTTTTTGTGCCGGTGACTGTTTTGGCCGGCCGGTGTGCACCCTTTGAACCCCTGGGATATGGTGCATGCCCACTGTGCCAGCTGGAATGCACCATCACATTCCCCGTGCACAGGTGTGGCCATTTTGCACCCTTTGCACCCTCTAAGCTTCTAGAAGCTTGCACCTTTGGCCAAGCTTCTTGGAGAAGCTTGGCCAGCTGTCTTGGCTTCCTCAAGAAGCCAAGACACCTTTGCCCCCCCCCTTGAACCTTTTGGTCTTGCTTAGCCATTAAGTCTTGGCTTTAGTTGCCTATTTAAGCTCATTTCATCTCCCTTGAGCTAGGTTAGAGACTTTGAAGGCAAAAACCAGAGATATATCTCTATATCTCTGATATACATCCATATATATCTATATCTCCCTCTCTCTCATCCTTGTGTGTGTGTTTTAGGCCTAAAAGGTGTGTTTTACCTTACTTTTGCACCATTACACACACCCTTACACCTTAGCTCGAGATTGAGAGACTTGGAGGTTTATTTTGTGAGGTTTTGGACTGACTTTGATCACTAGAGAGTGGCTGGACCACCTGTTCTTCAAAGGATCTTCAAGGGTAAACTCTTTACTTTAGTTTCCCCATTCTTGCAACTAGTTTCTACCCCTCTTGCTTTGTGTTTTGAGCTTTGTCTATAACTAAAAAAACTCTTGTTTTTACTTGCTCTTGAACCTTCATTAAGGTCATTTTGTGGTTTGAGCAAAGGCTCACCCTTTTAGGCCTTGTTTTGGCCATTTTGGTGCCTTTTTGGCAAGGTTTTATTTGTTTATGTGTTTGGATCTTTTCACCACTGAAATCCAGTGGATTTTCAGTGGTGAGGAGATGGTTTGAAGTCTTGTATAGGGGAGGGACACCCCTCTCCCCTTTGTTCCTCTTTTGCCTTTGCTTTGGCTCATAAGGGAGCATGCATACTTGCTTGTTTTTGGCATCATTTCAAAGTCTTTTTGGGTGTTTTAGATCATGTTATATCTCTATCTTTGGTTGGATTTGTAGCCCTTAGCATGCTCCTTACACTTCCTTTGTAATGCTCTACTTTACTTAAAAAAATGTGACATGTGCTTAGCCTTGCATACTCTCATGTTTTAGCTTAACTTATTGAAAGTATTAGCATTATTTTGCCATGTTTAAGGGCCGTGAGCCACTGATTTTGCCGTGTTTGGCATGCTTGGTATAGTTGCTTTGCATTTTGGCTTGAAAGCCTTGATTATGTAGATCACTAGCATGCTTAACTTAGTTTTTTTTTTTTCTCTCATGATTTGGCATCATTGTAGGCTATATTTCAGTCCCTAAATCATACTCATATACTTACATTGGTCATCACTTTCATGTTTTGGAAGGTTGTTCTTTTGTGCCTTGAAATAGGCCTTATGCATGTTTGTGTATTTGAGATATTTTGGGGCTGCCATATAAGGGGATTTGGGTGTATTTTTGCATGCTAAGAAACTGCTTTTGGTTGTCCAACATGTGCCATGAGTGGTCATGTTAATGATAGTTAGATGCTCTCTTTAGTACCCTTTGATTTTGGGCCTATTTCCTTGTATGCTTGTATAGCATTTGCTCATGTTTTGGGGCACCTTTTGCCACTGTTTTGGGAGGTTTGAGGGCTGCCCCATTGTGGCTAAGTCCATCATTGCATGTTTATTATATGCTTGTTGCATGTTTGCGTGACATTTGCATCTTGCATGTTCTAATATTTTGCATTCCTAGTATTGCACACTTGCCTTAATATGTTGCATAGCATTTGGAATGCCTTGCATTTTAGCATCATGTTGTATTGTTGAGCTATGTTAGCATAACATGCATTGCATTACTTGGTTTGGGGGTGTCAAACCAAGTGTGAGAAATGAGGGGTGTTTGTACTTCAAGTGACAAAACACACCTCAATTCTCATGTCACCGAGGCCCTTGACTTTGGACATGATAGGGTCTTGGCACTCATTTGTTTGTTGCATGCATTCCCATTAAAAATGCAACCTCGGTTCTTAGGCCATCATGCATCAAGATGCATAATTGATGGCCCAAGAACCAAGGGTCATGCTTCCTTGATCCCCCAAACATGATAGGAGGCAATGGCCGTGCATACATATGCCTAAAAACCCATGCCATGCATTGCTGGTCTGCTGCTGCTGTCAAACTGTCCCCTGCAGGAACTTTCTGCCGGCCGGCAGAACAGAGTGCCGACCGGCACTGTATTTTTGGCCGATAGCCTCTAGAGCAGCCGATGGTCATTATAAACAGCCGGTGATAAGTTCCTCCAGCCGGTGGTGTACTGCAGTGTGCATAGAAGGTGTTCTGAGACTTTGGCAATTTTTGGAAAGACAGGGCAGTAAAAACAGAAGCAGCAGTGGCATGGTACGGGTTTCCCGGGCGAGTCGGATTCGAGCATGCATCATTCGCACATCCCGAGGCAGGGCTGAGGCCCCTCTCTTTTTTTTTATATATATACCGAATTTAATTTAATGATTAGAAATTTCTGTAATAATTTATTCTGTATTCGGACTGTATTATTTTTGGACTGTATATTCTTTTGGTCCCTCCGTGTGAGGGCATAATTGTAATAAGTGTGGGTGAGTGGTTTGTATGTCTTCCAACCCCCACTTCTTTCTCCCTTTTATTTACCTGCTTATGATGATAGATTAGGGCATGTTTAAAATTAGCATACTTTATGCAATACATGCGTGCATCCATGCATTTGTTAACATACATCAGGCTTGGCACATCATGCAAACTGCATCGTACTTTCAATTCCAAATTGAATACGTGATAGTTGTAGCATTTCGCATGCCATGTCTAGGATAGCCGAGCCTGCCTAGATCACATCCTTGCATGTGTCGCATTAGACATTTCAGTATGCTTAGGTCCATGCATGGATTTCTAATAAGCTTCTGTTTTTGGCGCGGAGTACGATGTAAGTATTTTACGCTTTAGCATTTCGCATGCGTGTGAATGTTGCTATGACAGTATGCTTGCCACGCGGCTAAGTGCTTATGTGAGTTAAACTGTTTGAATGCCTGTGGGTGGAGGTTGGGTTGCTTGAGTTGGAAAACTCATTGAAATCCGTGTTTTAGCCTACTTGCGAGTAGCAAAACCCGAAATGCTTTCAAAACAAACAGATATGCAATGATTATTTCCGAATTAGGCAACCTAGTCTATACTTGTTTGCTGCGCGCATAACGTAGTAATTCTAGGCTAATAACCGGGATAAGAACACATAACGTTTTCAAAATCGGATATCACGGTTAGTAGAGGCCGGTCTTCGGACCGGGCGAAAGGGGGTGCTCATAGCTGACCTTCCCCGATCGTACCCAAGCTCCCGAGCCAAGACATTTGGTGATGACGGACACGTGGCCTTCGGCACCGAGTCAGGGTTTCCTAAATTCCCCCATTAAAAAAAATATTTAGGTGGCGACTCTGTAATCTGGCAAAGCAGTCCATGTTTGGCACTACTTTTCAAAAAATCTGTTTTTCTTCAAAAACGATTTGCCAGAGATTGGACTCTTTGGTTCAGATTTAGAAACGTAACACAAAAAGGGAGTCCGAACTGTAGCGAAGGTCCCCCGCGGGCTTGTTACACTCGTAATATAGATTCTCTTTTTGCACTTAGATAAACCTGTAGAGAAAGATAGCTACAAAAGAATAATAATAATAAATAACAAACAAACAAATCAAATAAATTAATAAGAACCTTAAGAAATAAAATTCTTATTTATTTTATCAACTCTTAGTAACTCATACACTAATTACCAAATAACTCAAGCAATAACAACTAAATAACATAAAATAAATTGTATAAATAAATTATTAGAAATAAACAATTCAAATCCAATAACTCTAGACAATTAAATTAATTTTAATTCCAAGGATCACTAGAATAAAACTATAATAAAGCTAAATTATTTTATCAAAACTATTATAACAATTTGTTTTAAGATTATTGGTATTTTTTCATAATAA
Source organism: Camellia japonica (assembly GCA_030407325.1). Classification (NCBI taxonomy): domain Eukaryota; kingdom Viridiplantae; phylum Streptophyta; class Magnoliopsida; order Ericales; family Theaceae; genus Camellia; species Camellia japonica. Next base: position 16,846 of record JAPPVO010001537.1, on the reverse strand, counting down.
TAATATATAAAATAAACTAAATAGATATGACAACAATCTGGTTTATTTTTATATTAAAGAATGAATTACATAATAAATTATAAAACTAAAAATACAAGAATGATTGAAACCCGAATATTACAATGTGATGAACAGAAATATACAATAAACACATGCTAGAATAAAATGATAAACTGAAATAAAATAAGAGATGCAAACCACAACTTGTGTAACCATAGTTTCTTTAAAATAGATTCGCTGCCTACCCGATGGGTGTTGGAGGTACACTGGCGTCTGTCTTTCAAGATACGACGGTTGAAACCGACTAAAGCAAAAGTACCTTCTGAATAATTTCAGCAAACTTTAACAATAACAACTGTCACGCCCTCAAAAATAAACCCATAATACATAATATTAACATGCGGAATTATAAGAAAATAACGTATCTTATTCCATTCATCAGAGTACCATGAAATAAAAACATCATAATAAATGCCCTATGGGCTTACATCTTGTCAAGCCAACACTTGGACACAATTCCATGAGTTCTAACTCAAAAACAAATAAAGCCCTAGGCTTGAAAGTTTACAAGTTGTTCAAATAAAACAAATAAAATAAGCAAGTCTTCGAGTCCAAATCCTCACAAGCTAAGTCCTTGGAGGTAGTGAACTACCTGAACCTGAAAATGAAGTTCCCATATAGGATGAGCCACAGCCCAGTAGAAAAATACTAAACCAAGCATAAGAATTAACTAAAGCATTAGCATTCGATACATGGTTAACACAAGATAATCAATTTCCAGTTTCATGACACGAATGTCTACATTGTCTATGACATATTGTCTATGACACCTTTCCCTTTCCAATATTTATTCAACTTTCCAATTATGTCATTATGGCTCAGAACCTGGCCAACTATAATAGTGATCCAGATGTCACAAAAATAAATGAGACTAAAACTCAAACCACAAACACTTCCATACTTCCAACTGATACACATTATAATGATGTATCATATCAACAACAAATAGAAATATTTTTATTATAATTAAGCACACACATAAGTGATGCTACTGGAGTCCATCCCCTATCTCCTCCCAAACAATAAAACACTTCAATATAAATAAGCACACATAAAAGTGATGCTAATGGAGTCCATCCCCTATCTCCTCCCAAACAAAATCCGGTTTAGAGGTACATCCCCTATCTTCCCCTAAACCGTGGAGTTCATCCCCTATCTTCTCCAAACAACATGCATATGTAATGAAACACACAATTGCCATATGCAACACATAATCAATACAAGTAATGTTCTGTATTAATTCAACAGTCAACATAAGTGACTTAATTCCAGTTATACCTAAGCCACATGCAAGGTCTACAACAATCACGATTATCCTCCACCGATAGCCCAAAACAGTTATTTCTAAACAAGAAATAAATACAACAATGAATGTAAAATCAACATTCTCATAGGTAAGTATTTAAACTACCCAACTATATCATTAATCTCATAATTTCCCCAACTTCATGAATTAAACCCAAATCCACATTTTTCCCTTAAATTAATTATACAAATTAATCTAAGCCAAAACCCTAAGGTTTCTCCCAAAATTACCAAACCACCCCCACATACCAAAGTACCAACACTTAGGATTAAAGCGTATAAATGGAGTAGGAAATCCCTACCTCGAAGCAAGAACCCAAAAAGAAGAAGACGGAGATGATAGCCCAAACTCCAAAGTGCTCCAAATCAACAACCGTTCAGATTAAATGGAAGCCCTCGACCCACTCTACCTTTTTAATGAAGGAACCAGGTTAGATACTCACTCTAAATAGATGAAACCTAGGAGAGAAGATGAGTTGGGAGAGAGAGAACTCGTAATCTAGGGTTTTATAACCTGAAAGGGGCTGAAAAAACTGCTTTAAAACGCTAAAACACGATTTTATACCCAGCCGCTCCGCTCGAGCGGACAAACCCCCGCTCGAGCGGACACTCACAGACTCCCGCTCGAGCGGACAATCCCACGCTCGAGTGGCGGATGCACACTCCCAGCATCTCGACAAACCAGGTCCCCGCTCGAGCGTCACTCACACACTCCCGCTCGAGCGGCCCAACTCCCGCTCGAGCGTCCAACCCTGCACAAGAAATACTGGATGGGTGTTTTTCCCGCTCGAGCGCCAAAACCCCGCTCGAGCGAACAAGCTAAAATCTGGGCAACTAGTTTTGGTTCCTAAGCTCAACCAACCTGTTCCAAACCCGCCCAACACATCCTATAACTCCAAAATAAGAAAATATAGGACGACAACAACCATAATACAACAAATATAACAGCGGAATCCACGGAACGTAAGTCCGGATACAATAATCAAATGGGAAAAAGACCGGGGTCGCTATAACAACACTCTCTCTCTCTAACAAGAACTAAAGAAGGGGCTAACAAAGAAAAGATAGGAAAAACTTCTTTTGTGTAAAAAAAATCTCCAAATTTATTATCTCAAAACACCATCTCCATTTTCTATCTAAAAAATCTCTTCAAAATCATCCTACCAAGTTGAAGGGGAAAGGCCTCTATTTATATAAGTAGGGAAATCCCTAGTCATGAAGGTTATGAGATCAATTTTCATTGACCAAGGCCGTCAAATGTCATCAACTCTAGCCATTAGGGTTAGAGTTATAAAGGTTCAAAACTCCAAAAGCATTATATAAATCATAATGTGTATATAATACATAAGTTTGAGAATTAAACCAGATGGGTCGCAAAATGGATATAGGTATGGGTCACAACCTGATCTAAGCTCAATCTCAAACACATGCACAAGTTAAGCTCAACACAGCACAGCCCAGTCCAAACTCAAGATTAAATCCAAGTCCAAGACCAAACCTAGCACATGTACAAGTACAAGCCTAGGCCTAGTCCAAACCAAGAATAAGTCCAAATCTAAGCCCAATTTTTATTGATGTCCATTTTATGAGATAATTCTCATTCACAATCTAATAGTTTCAGCGCATTATTTTTGTATTGTAACCTTCTCATTTAAGAGAATACAAAACCACTTAGACCCACCTTAACTGATGGTTGGGTCCTACTTTAATTTCACATTAAACTTGCTGAAAAACTATTATTTTCCAACAAACATTTTAATGGAAACATGCATTATATTATTATAATTATAATTTTGAAAGGATAGGTTAGTTGGTCACTTGATATGCTCCTTCAAATTTGACTCTTGTCTATCCCATCAGTTTATCCAAATCATGCGATTAACAAGGGTTAAAGTATCTCCAATGGCAAGCCATTGGAGCTGTTATTGTCATAATTTGGCAGTTGCAACAGAGTAATGTGCTCTAATGACAAAAAATAGCAGCTGCTAAATTTCATAAATGTCAAAACTTAGGCAGCTGCTATTTGTGCCAAATCATCAAGAAACACCTCCATCCTTCCCTTCCTCCTTCCGGCAAAACATTCCTCCCTCCCGTCTACCATTTTTGCAGAAGAAACATAGAAATTGGTGTGTTCGGTCGATCGGCTGGTCGTCCGGCCAGTTATCTAGGCACAATAGTTTCTTTTCCAAAATGGCAAACATGGCAGCTGAACCATTGGAGCATCATTGCTATTTTTCATCTATTTTCTACTATTCATTACCATAATTTAACAATGGTAATACTTGTTGGAAAATTTTCAAATTTTGTTGTTTAGTTTTTAGGTGTTTTCAAAACATTCCTTGTTTTTCTTTGAAAAGCTTGAAATAAGCTTGGGGACTTTGTCCCACATCGGAAAGAGAGGAAAACATGGAGCACTTAATAAAGTGCTACATGGAATATTCCTTTGAATATGGAACTATGGGATGGATGCTAGTGTACATGCACTCACACCATCCGCACACGCACGCGCGTGGTGTGGACAGTGGGTTGTGTGGCGTTTGGTGGCTCACTTTGCACTTTGGATAGTGGGTTGTGTGGCGTAGTGATGTGGTGTTCGTTGATGATGAGCCAACCAACCGATTGAACGGTTGCATGTCGATTTGAAGCGATTTGATCATAGCTATTGATTGGAGATGCGCGATCGTGCAAATGAGATGGCACCGATCGTGATCAGGTATGATCAATCAAAGCATCTATTCGGTGTGAGAATAATCTCCATCGCATCGGCGCAAGACGCCATGAAGGCGTTTTCCTATTTGCATCGGATAGGTTAGAGTGATGACGTGGATCCAACATGGCATATATGACGTGGAATACAATCAGCTCCACATGGCAGTGATGTAGTGTCCGTTGGCAATGAGTTAACCAACAAATCGAACAGTTACATCTCCCGATCTAGAGCGATTTGATCATAGCCGTTGATTAGAGATACGCACGATCGTGCAGATGAGATAGCACCCGATCATGATCAGGTATGATCAGTCAACACATCTATTCAGTGTGTGAATGATCTGCACCATAAATCGTCGATCCAACGGTCAGATCTGATCGGATGTGATCAAGGGACATGACCATTTGATCAGACACATCAAGGCCTATAAATAGGCTGCGAATTCAGTCATTTTAATCCATCCAAAAATTCAGAAAACATTCCTGCCATTCTTTCTCTCTCTCCCTCTCTCCCTCTTGATTTAGAGTTTTCAATCAAGAGTTTCTTAAGCAAGTTTCTGCTTTTCTTATTGGTAATTAAATTCTGCTGACTTGATTATCAGTGTCTTGGTTTTCTTGATTATATCAAGAGTATTCTGATCTACTCTCGTCAGTGCAGACGCCGGTAGACTTGATCTTTAGATCAGGCTTTATTGTATCTTGGAGGCGAATTTGTTGTAACTCCCTGCACACCTTTTTGGTGGGTGCAAATATTGTCTTTAAAAAGTGACTAAGTAACGCGACTTGAAACACCAAATTTCTGTTTTACATAGACAAGATTATCGCCAAGTTTTGAAGACTCAAAGACCACCAACTGAAGAATTAAAGATGAATTGTTCTACCAATATTATTATAGCATTTGTCATTGAAGATACTCTTATTTGATTCTCAAATTTACGTTCTTAGAGTGGACTCAAAAAATCCTATTTAAGGTCAAGTTTGGCAACTTCAATATAATCTATCTTTTTATCATTTTATTTTTTTTTTATCACAACATCTCTTTACTTTTCTGCACATCTTTTCGTAAAAAGACAAAAAAATACACTTATTTAAATCATTCTAAACAACCCCTAAAACACGATTCCCGATCATCAAAAAAGTATCATAATCATAATTAAAGATAAAAGGTACTTAGGTGCACACGTCCAGATTCACGATTTATACAAAGCTCAAGGCACAGTATTACATATCCAATCCCACTTACTAAATGTTTTAGTCCCTCCGTCTCAAAACAATAATTTTTTTTTGAAAAATTTAATTTTTTTTATAGTACAATTTTACATTTTAAAAATATTAATTTTTAAAAATTATCCTTTGATAGTACTATCAAAATTATCCTTCGAGAAATTAATATTTTTAAAGTGTAATAATTGTAGTATCAAAAAAAATTTATTTTTTAAAAAATATTAATTGTCATAATTGTACTTTTTGAATTGTTAATAAATTTAAAAGAATGACAAAATAAATAAATAAAAAAACCTATTATTTTAATACTTAATTTTTAAAAAGAAACTAAAATTTTAAGATAATAAAAAATAAAATAAGAAATCAATATTTTGAAACAGAAAAAATAAATGCTTTACGGCCCCTTTCCCTCTTCCTTCTTTGTCATGAAAAATTTCATATCAATTACAAAAAGTAATACACCTTATTCACTTGGTTATCAAAATTAGTAACAAGTTTATTTATTTTACGGAGCCGTTATTTCCACCACATGTGACACCTGAATATTTTTTTTTAATTATAATATTATAAAAAAATAAAAAATAAAAAATAATAATAATAATAATAAAATAAATAATAATAATAATAATAAATAAATAAATGTATCATTTAAGAAATTGAGAATTAATCGATTAAATTGTTAAGGAAATAAATTATGAAACACCGCACATTAAATATTTTAGTAAGTGATAAGTGATGTTTTATAGTTTGGTAGTGAGGTTTTTAAACGTGAACCTAACTTATAATTATACGTAATTTTAAGAATCATTATAAATTACCAAAGAAGTGATAACCCTTAGAATTTTATAAAGCCAAATTTTAGTCTTCTTGAGCCAACATTACGTGACTCTTAGGAATTCCAAAAGTTAAACTCAAAGGGGTAGAACTCAGGTGACTCAACACCACGTGTAGAAAAGTTAAGGCTCTTGGCACTTCAACATGCCACCTAGGAACATTTTGACATCTAACATGTCATGTGCCAAGCAAAGACCATACCTACTCTTTTTATAAATAGTTTAGAACATGGTGTTGTGGGATCATCGAGCTTGAAAGAATTATACATACGGGTTTAACGAATCAACAATAGAAAAGTGAAGGTTAAAAATTAAGGGTCAATATTTAGGTAAGTTTTATTATATCTTAAGTTATTATAATATGTTTTTTACATGTTTTAAGTTATCATAATATATTTTATGAATGTTTTGAGTTACTAAAATTTATTTGATATAAATTATGTTTTATGGTTAGGTTAATATTTCAATTACGTAGATTATTTTCTGAACTTTATTTGTTTAAAATGAAATCCATGGATATGTTTGTTTAAATTTTAAAGAATCTTTAACCATAATCTTGTAAACAATTATTTTCTGTAAGTACTACCACGGGAATCCCATGTCTTGGGGGACTTAAATATCCATTGGCCCCGTTTGACCACTTTGTGGTCCCTTGTTTGTCATGGATCCATTGACCCCTGTTCTGATTGTCACTTTAGTGACCCCTGTTCTGTTATGTTCTTTACCGTGGTTATAGTTAATTATTTCAGTTTCTGCCATTTAATTAATTTGTGTATTCAACTCAAATTATATTAATGTTTTAACTTAAATAACTATCCATGGCTATTTTGTGCCCCTACACTCACAGTATAATATTTCTCACTCTGCTATGTGCTTATAGCTGTTACCCCTTTCAGGTGAAGAGGTTTAGCGGGATCAAGATGGAAAATGAATCGCAGTGTTGTTTTTTTTTATTTTATTTCTTTTAAGATTTCTATTTTTTTTTTATTATTATTAGACTCTTGTAATACAATGAACCTCAAATGACTATGTTTGTTTCCTTTTAAATAAGCATTTGGTACCCAATTATTTTTTTAATTTATTTAATTTATCCGCTTGCGCTACGACTACAAAAATTATTTGAATTATTTAATTTTTTATCTTGTTACGACGCCGAGCCTTTGGATACCGGGTTTGGATCGTGACAAAAGTGGTATCTGAGCAATTTTTTTTTTTTTTAAAATAATAATAATGATATAATAATATTTTTGTGTATAAGTTTCACATTATTTGAATTAAAAAAATTATTTTTAAAAAAAAAAATTATTTCAAAAAAAAAATAAAAAATAAATAAGGCAATGAATTAGGGGCATAGTTGAGTCAGTGATTCTATCTTCTCCCCGCTCGAGCCACCTAGTTAGTGTATTCATACCGGTCAGGGTATTCATACTAGTTAGTGTATATAAATGTGTTTGGATTGTTTTGCCTCGTTTTTCTTTCATTAAGTTATTTTGTGAGTCAGGTCAGTATGGAATCAATGTCCAATTCAGAGTTCAAATTCAATAATTCTCAAATTCAAATCGAACAAAATTATTTTCAAATTCAGAGTGATGTGCCAGTCACGCCATTGATGTACAGAACCTAAACTGATTTTATTGCAGTCTGGGGAGGACATCCCTGATTACAGAGACTCCAAAAAAATAAATAAATAAATAAAAAATAAAAAATAAAAACCAGAAAATAAAAAATAAAAAATAAAAATAAAGAAAAGAAAAGAAAAGAAAGAAGAGAGGTCTGTTCTTCTTTCTCCTTCGGCAAACGGCCATACGCCGACCTCATTTGCTTGGCTCTCCCGCCATTTTCTTCATCTCAATTTCGTTCTGGGAGACCTTCGAAGGCCCTGCCTCAGTGTTTTCACTAAGAGAGTTAACTCTTCGCTGACCATCAAAAGCAAAATACGACGGCGCTCCGAACCGAGCCATATAAGTGGCCTATCGTTTTACCTCTTTATTCTCCGTGGAGGTAGCCTTCCGTTTTAGTTCTTTGTTCTCTGCCTTCAGCGCGCAAATCTCCGCTCACGCATCCTTATACATATGTTGAAGCAAAGTGAGTTGGGCGTTAACCCGATGTACCTCACACGTCTTGTTTTGCAGACGGTGAGATAGGTTAGTGACCGCGGCCACTGTCTCCATACACGTTTAACGTGTAGTTGTTGGTCTCAATATCAGTTTGAGCAGCCATCACTTGCTCAACTGTTAGTGTAGGAAGACTAGGATGAGTAAGAGCAGGGCCACTTGGCCCAGAGGAGCTCGATGGATCATTAAGATCCGGAAAGAGAGAGAGGGGGCAAGACGAAGCCATGTATAGGAAGAGAAAGGAAAGAAGGGAGTCGTAGAGAAATGGCAGAAAATAGAGGAGGAAGAGAAGAAGGGGATGGAAGAGTGATGAAGAAGAAAAAGAAGATAGAATAGAAGAAGACAAAGAGGGAGAGAGAGTCGAAGCGAGGCGAGGCGAGGCGAGGCGAGGAGGCCTGCTTTTGTCGGCCAACCGACGCAAAAGCAAACCCGCGTGTCAAACGCGGTTTTCGAAGGAAGAGAAAGAGGCGGGAGAATTATATGCATATATGTATATGAATTGTATATCTATGTATTATATATATTTGTTTGCATATTTGGTCACAAGAGTGGCTTAGGTTCAGTGGTTTGGCTCAATGGTTGAAAGAGCAAGAGACTAAGCTTGAGGACAGGGGTTCGAAACCTCGTATCCCCACATTTTGAGTTTTTCCTCAATTGAATATGTAATTTATGGATGGAGATTTTGAGTTTGATTTGAAATTGAAGGCCTTAAAGGTTTGAGAAACCAAAATTGATGAGCTCAATAAGTTTAATTTGATATTTGGAACCTTTTGGGGGTTTGAGTTGAAATCTAATTCAGAATGATAAATTAATTAGGCCTTAATAGAAGTCAAATTCGACCAATTAAATTATGTGGGATTTGTGATTAGGTTTGATTAATTTAATTACGTGTTAATCAAGACTTATTAATATAGAGATTTGGGGTCCACCGCTGTAATTATTAAATTTTGAGATAGTTGTAATATTATTTATTTTGGAGGTAATTGTGCTATAGAATATTTGGAGGATATTGTACCATTTGGAGATGATTTTGTAGTTATTATTTTTGGAAGCAAAACTTGTATTTTTTTTGTGTGTGGCTATTTTAGGGTATTTAACGACCCGGGAGTGGGGCGTTACAATCTACAGTTGGCCCCTCTGAACCAGTCCGAAAACCCACGGTACCTGGAGGAGTGAGAAAGGAACAAAAACACTAAGGAAGAGCCTTTGCCTTGGTGCCTGGAAACCCAGAAGTTACAGAGAACGTCGTGTCAGGTACACTTCCTGTTTGTGGTCACTTAAACCATGTTCTCTTTGACTCTGGCTCAACTCATTCTTTTGTCGCACCATACTTTGCTACCAAGTTGACATCAACACCCGAACCCTTAGGATATGTATTGTCTGTGTCTTTTCCTTCTGGTAATTCCGCCCTTAGTACTAATGTGTACAAATCTTGTACTATATCCTTAAAAGGTGAAACGTTACATGTAGATTTGATTCCCCTCTGCATTAGTCCCTTTGATGTGACCTTAGGAATGGATTGGTTAGCTGCCAACCATGCCTCCATCGATTGTGAAGCCAAAAAGGTCTTCCTCTGGTCCCCAAACCAACTCGAGCTTATCTTCGAAGGAACTGGAGCCTCTCCTCCTCCATGTATTATATCCTTCATGACAACCCAACGACTACTAAGAAAGGGTTGTTGTAGTTGTATCTGTTATGTGATCGATACTCAACAAGAGACCCCCACACTTGATGCAATCCCTGTGGTTCGAGAATTTCCGGATGTATTTCCTGATGACCTGCCCGATACCCCAGTTGACCGGGAAGTCGAATTCACCATTGAAACCCAACCAAGTGCACAACCAATCTCAAAAACCCCTTACCGCATACTAAAAACCCAACTCCAAGAACTACTGGACAAAGGCTTCATCCGACCAAGTACCTCACCATGGGGAGCTCCGGTACTGTTCGTAAAAGAAAAAGGATGGTACAATGAGGCTATGCATCGATTACCGGGAGCTGAACAAAGTCACCATCAAGAACCGATACCCTCTACCACGAATTGACGACTTGTTTGATCAATTGCAAGGCGCCCAAGTGTTTTCGAAAATTGACTTGCGTTCTGGTTACCATCAACTAAAAGTCAAAGCAGAAAGCATTGAAAAGACTGCCTTCAGAACTCATTACGGGCACTACGAGTTTCTCGTCATGGCATTTGGCATCACAAATGCTCCAACGACCTTCATGGACCTCATGAATCGAGTGTTCAAACCCTATCTTGACGAGTTCGTCATTGTCTTTATTGACGACATTCTTATATACTCCAAATCGCCAGAAGATCATGAGCACCACCTGCGAAGAGTTCTACAGACATTACGTGATCACAAGCTTTATGCCAAGTTGAAGAAATGCGAATTCTGGATCACTGGTGTACACTTTCTCGGTCACGTCATTAACAAAAATGGCATCTCAGTTGATTCCCAAAAGATTGCAGCAATCGTGGATTGGCCACGACCTACTAACGTATCTGAGATTCGAAGCTTCTTGGGCCTAGCCGGCTATTACCAGCGCTTTGTGCAAGATTTCTCGAAGATAGCTTCACCCTTGACCCAGCTAACTCAGAAGAACAGGCCCTTTGAATGGACGTACAAGCAGGAACGTTGCTTCCAAGAATAGAAGAACAGACTCGTGACGGCTCCTATACTGGCACTCCCCGCAGAAGCAAAAGGGTTTGTAATTTATAGCGATGCCTCATACAATGGTTTGAATTGCGTTCTTATGCAAAATGGGAAGGTCATTGCTTATGCCTCCCACCAACTAAAGACTCACGAAAAGAACTACCCAACTCATGATCTAGAGTTAGCTGCGGTGATCTTCGCTCTCAAGATCTGGTGTCATTATCTCTACGGTGCAACCTGTGAGATTTACACTGATCACAAGAGTCTCAAATATCTGTTTACACAGAAGGAATTGAATATGAGGCAACGACGATGGCTAGAATTTAGGAAGGACTACAATATAGAGATCCATCACCATCCCGGCAAAGCTAATTAAGTCGAAAAACGACCAAAAGTTTGGCATGTACCCTTATTCCCTGCGAGATCCATGGACTGCTCGCCAACATAATCATGGAACCCGAGTTGATTAAAGAAATTAGAATCCGCCAATGTGAAGATAAACTTTTGAAGAAAAAGTACGAGGAACAAGGAAGCACGCCTGATCCTGATTTCACGATAAGCAATGGAATGCTAAAATTTCGAAATCGAATTTGTGTACCCGACCTTCCAGAACTCAAGAAAAGGATATTGGTAGAAGCTCATAGCTCGAGGTTTGCGATCCATCCTGGCAATACGAAGATGTATCACGATCTGAAGGAACACTTCTGGTGGACAGGAATGAAGAAAGACATAGCAAGCCATGTCTCGAAATGCCTGCGTTGTCAACAAGTTAAAGCAGAACATCAGAGACCTGCAGGAATGTTGCAACCACTCCCTATTCCTGAATGGAAGTGGGAACACATTACTATGGACTTCGTGGTCGGGCTACCGCAATCAGTCTCGAAGAATGATGCAATATGGGTTATCGTGGATCGATTGACGAAGTCGGCGCATTTTCTACCAATCAGAATCATGTACTCTCTTTCTAAGTTCGCCACTCTATACATTAAAGAAATCATTCGCTTACACGACACCCTAGTTTCAATCATATCCGATAGAGACCCCCGCTTCATGTCTCATTTCTGGAACAAATTGCAAGAAGCTTTGGAAATGTAACAACCCTCGTACTGATTACCGATTAACCACTGAATTACATACTGATTACTGCTAAATTGAATTGATAATGACTGATGATTGAATTAACTGAAGTACTGAATGGACTGATTGAAACCGAAACTGAAATTGAATAAGTTTATTTGTCGAATTGCATATTGCATTTGTTTGATTGATCGATTGTCTGTGTGAATTCATAATGTTTAAATTGCTAATTGAAGGCCTTATCGGCAGCCGAATTAGGAACCGTTTAGAGTTTTGGGATCAGTAGAATATTTGTGATTTAATGGTATATTTATCAAAAATGTGATTAGGAATGATTAAATTAGATTAAAAAGGAGTTAATTGCCAAATTTAACTTATTTACCAAGTTGCCACCTAGTGTGCCTTTGTTTAATGATTTGTGGAGCCCCATTACACTTGAAACAAACCTCTTCCTCAGCCAATTTGAGAGCTCCACCGAAATTATAGAGAGAGAGGAATTGAGGGAGTGGTTCATCTTGTGGATTTTTGCTTGAATCTTGAAGGATTGAAGTGTTGATTGCCTAATTGAGCTTCTAGGCTTAAACTACAAGACTAAGGTAGATCATTCATCTTCCTAATTGTATCATTGAACTAAGTCTTGCATGTTTTGTACTCTATTGTAGGATTAAGTCATGAAATTGGTTTCAAAGAGTTGAATTAGAGCTTATCTCATGCATGCATGTTCATATTGTCAAGATTGGAGGATGGACTTCATGAAAATCTCACATGCAAGCTCACATTTGTGCATAAGTCCATGTTTTCAGCATATTCTTGAAGAAATGAGTCCATTTGGACAAGTTTTGAAGGTTGAATTTGATTAAAAACTCATGCATTGCATGTTTTGAATTTGTTCTTGAAATGGGTTTGAAAAATGGCTTTAATTGACTCACCTTTGGCCCTTGCATGTGCAAATTGAGCTTTAAGACTTGTTGTACTATGAGTTTGAAATGTTTTTCCAGAATTTGGGCCTAAGAGGTTGAGTTTTGGGTTGTTGAATGCTTGGTTCGAACTTGGAAGACAGATCTGGAAATTCCAGATTTTGCTTCTTCGCTCGAGCGAAGGATTCCTCGCTCGAGCGAGCACCTTTATTCAGGGCTCCGCTCGAGCGAGCATCGAGCGTGGTATCGCGCGTAAAAATCCAGCAACCAGTACTTTTACTGTTCATCAGACCGCTCGAGCGAAGGATTGTTCGCTCGAGCGAAGCCTTTGATTTTGGAAGCTCGCTCGAGCGAAGGTAGGCTCGCTCGAGCGAAGCGCCTATTTTCAGCAAACTTTGCAAAATATTTTCTAAGTGTATTTTTACATCCTCATTCCATTCTAGGCATTCTTAGGCCTAGTTTAAGCCATCTTAATGAGGATATAGATGTAGAACACACCGGGGCAAATTAGGGATTACGTTATTGATCTTTCCCAACTGTATAGCTTAGTGTGTGTTCATCCTGTATACTGTGTAGGGTTGGCATCCCGAGGAGACGCTCTAGCTACTGATAAGCCCAAACTCTGTGAGTAACAATTGTGTAAAGATATGTTCAAAATGATTATTTTCTGAACAACTGAACTGTACTGTTTTCTGAACTGTTTACTGAATTGAAATTGATTACTGAATGAATGTATGTCCTTTATTTCTGAACTGTACTATGGCATCCTTAGCACCTACTGTTACTGACTGTTACTGTTACAGAGATCTCTGTCGGTTCCCTTGTGGAATCATACTGTTTACTGAATGACTGGCCATCATTACTGTTCGGTCTTTAAGACCTACTGTTTACTGTTATGCTAATGGATGTACCACATAAGACTGTATAACTGTTCTGATTGAAAGACTGGAATACTGTTTAATGAACTGTTTTCATTACTGTAAGGACATTACATTCTTAACCTCTTTATACGTTATGTTATTCACTGGGCTTTAGCTCACTGCTCATATATATATGTAGGTGTACAGGCACCGGATCAAAGCTAGAGGCGTCGGGTAGAATCCCAGTTTTGTCAAGCCAGCCAATGTGCCTCACTGCGGGGTTCCGAGCCTGTTATGCTAAGGCTTAGGGGTGTTTTAGTATTTCCCCTTTTTGTACTGTCTCACTGTTTTGTATGACCGAACGGATTGTATAGACTGAATGTTTACTGTACTGTTATCGAGGGATTAGGTCCCCGTACTGAATGGTTGTATATGACTGTATAGACTGTATATAGACCGTACTGTTTTGAACTGTATGAATGCATGAAAAATGTTTTTGGCATACAGATTTTCACAGCTCAATGGACACTAGTTAATTACTGTATTGGCTTCCGCCAGGCCCTGAACTCTGTTATATTGTATTACTGTTAAGCAGGCCTTCGGTAATCTCGGATTACTGGCCGGTTACGGTACTGAACCCATAGGGCCGGGTTTGGGTCGTGACAGGAAACCACTCTGAAGTTTAGCACGGCTTATCACCCTCAAACTGATGGGCAATCTGAAAGGATGATCCAGACTTTGGAAGATATGTTATATTTGTGTGTGTTAGACCTCAAAGGTAACTGGGATGAGCATCTATCTTTGGTGGAGTTCGCGTATAATAATAGCTATCATGCAAGTATTGGAATGGCACCGTACGAGGCACTGTATGGAAGGAGATGTCGATCACCTCTATGTTGGACGGAAGTCGTAGACGGAAATTATTAGGCCCCGAGATCGTGCAAATAACAACCGATAAAATCCAACTCATCCAGCAGCGAATTCGCACTGCTCAGAGTCGCCAGAAAAGCTATGCAGATACACGAAGACGAGACTTAGAATTTCAAGTGGGAGATTGTGTGTTCCTAAAGATCTCACCAACGAAAGGGGTTATTCGATTTGGAAAGCAAGGAAAGTTAAACCCACGTTACATCGGCCCATTCGAGATACTCGAAAGGATTGGTTCTGTGGCATATCGCATTGCGCTTCCACCTGAACTATCCAATGTCCACAATGTGTTTCATGTTTCGATACTTCGGCGATATCTTCGGGATCTAGAGCATGTCGTCGATTATGAGAACCTAGAAGTTCAAGAAGACCTCTCTTATGAAGAACAGCCTGTACAAGTTCTTGATCGCCGTAATTAGGTCCTTCGAAATAAGACTATACCTCTCGTAAAAGTCTTATGAAGAAACCATCGTGTTGAAGAAGCAACGTGGGAAACTGAAAGCCAAATATGAGCCAAATACCCACACCTCTTCGAAAACCAAGGTACGTCAAGTTTGGGGACAAACTTCTTTTAAGGAGAGGAGAAATGTGACACCCGAATTTTCTTTTTTAATTGTAATATTGCGAAAAAAAATAAAAAATAAAAAATAAAAAATAATAATAAATAAATAAATGCATCATTTAGGAAATTGGGAATTAATCGATTAAATTGTTAAGGAAACAAATTGTGAAACACTGCACGTTAAATATTTTAGTAAGTGGTAAGTGATGTTTTATAGTTTGGTAGTGAGATTTTTAAACGTGAACCTAACTTATAATTATACGTAATTTTAGGAATCATTATAATTACCAAAAGATGATAACCCTTAGAATTTTATAAAGCCAAATTTTAGTCTTCTTGAGCCAACATTACGGGACTCTTAGGAATTCCAAAAGTTAAACTCAAAGGGTAGAACTCAGGTGACTCAACACCACGTGTAGAAAAGTTAAGGCTCAGGGCACTTAAACATGCCACCTAGTAATATTTTGACACCTAACATGCCATGTGCCAAGCAAAGACCATACCTACTCTTCCTATAAATAGTTTAGGACATGGTGTTGTGGGATCACCGAGCTTGAAAGAATTATACATACGGGTTTAACGAATCAACAATAGAAAAGTGAAGGTTAAAGATTAAGGGTCAATATTTAAGTGAGTTTTATTATACTTTGAGTTATTATAATATGTTTTTTATATGTCTTAAGTACCATAATATATTTTTCGAATATTTTGAGTTACCACAATTTATTTGATATAAATTATGTTTTATGGTTAAGTTTAATATTTCAATTACGTGGATTATTTTCGAACTTTATTTGTTTAAAATGAAACCATGGATATGTTTATTTAAATTTTAAAGAATATTTGACCATGATCTTGTAAACAATTATTTTCTGTAAATACTACCACGGGAGTCCCATGCCTTGGGGGACTTAAATAACCATTGGCCCCGTTTGACCATTTTGTGGTCCCCTGTTTGTCATGGATCCATTAACCCCTATTCTGATTGTCACTTTAGTGACCCCTGTTCTGTTATGTTCTTTACCGTGGTTATAGTTAATTATTTCAGTTTCTGCCACTTAATTAATTTGTGTATTCATCTCAATTATATTTAATATTTTAGCTTAAATAACTATCCATAGCTATTTTGTGCCCCTGCACTCACAGTATAATATTTCTCACTCTGCTATGTGCTTATAGCTGTTACCCCTTTCAGGTGAAGAGGTTTAGCGGGATCAAGATGGAAAATGAATCGCTGTGTTGTTTTTTTTTTTTTTATTATTTCTTTTTAAGATTTCTATTTTTTTTTTATTATTAGACTCTTGTAATACAATGAAACTCAAATGACTATGTTTGTTTCCTTTTAAATAAGAATTTGGTACCCAATTATTTTTTTTAATTTATTTAATTTATCTACTTGCGCTACGACTACAAAAATTATTTGAATTATTTAATTTTTTATCTTGTTACGACGCCGAGTCTTTGGGTACTGGGTTTGGGTGGTGACACTACATTTTACTTTAAATACACTCTCTCTTTTTTTTTGTCTTCATTATATATAATTACTATTCATATTTCACTTTGCTCCAAATATTATTTCTATTCTATTTTATTTCAAATAT
>JAPPVO010001536.1:0-24531 GCA_030407325.1 Camellia japonica | reverse complement strand
CTCCGCCCTCGCGGATCATAACCCGGTGGCAAAACACTACCAACCCGGTCCCCCCAGAAAACGAAAACACTCCCCGTTCACGGTACAACAAGTGACCCTCTGATGGTAGCAATCAATAACTGCCCGGTATGACGACAACCAGTCCATACCCAAAATAACATCAAAACCCTTCATGGGCATAACTACAAAAGAGAAAGGGATTCTATGATCATCGACCTCTATATCACAACCCCTAACACCTTGTTTCAAAATCAATTCACCCCAAGAGGTGACACTACACAAATAGGAGATGCTAACTGAGCTAACTCCAACTCCAAAATGGATGCAAATGCAGCAGACACAAAAGAATGAGATGCACCCGTATCGATCAAAACACTAGCAACTGAGTTGCAAAACAAGAAGGTACCTCTCACCACCGATGGAGCCGGTACTAGTCCTCGCGTAACAGCATACACGCGCCCAGCTGACCTCTGATCAACCTGCTCACCCCTCGGAGCATAAGACTGCTGCACAGACTGGGACGATGAAGCCCCCTGATTGGCCCTCGAGGCCTGAACTGACTGAGCAGGCAGCTGACTCTGAGTCTGCCTCGAACCAGATGCACCAGATGTGCCACCCAACTGTGGGCAAAACCTCTTCATGTGCCCCGACTGACCGCACTGAAAACAAGAGAGCGGCTGGCCTCTACCCTGACTCTGGCTCTGAGATCGAGCCGAAGAAGATGCTGCTCTCTGAACTCCTCCCCTCTGAGGACAAACTGGAGACTTGTGACCCAGCTGGCCACACTTGAAACAGGTAATGTCTCCCTGACTGCCTTTCCCAGAACTAGCACTCGGCACTGGAAAAGTGGATCTAGAAAACTACTCTGAGGCTGCTGATGAGTGAAACCTCTCTGCCTCCTGCCATCACTCTGGCCATCCTGACTCCTCTTGGAGCCTTTCTGCCTTTCCCCCTCTTCCTGCATCATAGTCTCGTATGGGCTGCTGCATCAACCAATCTCCCAAAATCCCTAATCATAGATCCGACAACTCTCAACATGAGGCCACGCCTCAACTTCTTCTCAAACTCAATGCAACGGCGTTCCTCAGTCGCCACCAACTCAGGTGCAAACCTGGACAAACTAGTGAATGCAGCCTCAAACTCGGCCACTGATAAACTGTTCTGCTCAAGATGGCGGAACTGATCTCTAACTTCTCCTGAACAGCTGGAGACAGGTACTTCTCTTGAAAAGCATCAACAAAAGCCTTCCAAGTAGCTCCAATACGACATTTGGTGAACTTCCACCACTGACCCGCATCCCCCTTCAGCTGGAATGATGCCAAGGTCACCTTCAACCCCTCGTCTTCGATGCCAAGCATCTCAAACGTTTTCGTTGTCTGTTCGAGCCATTCGTCTGCCTTAAGCGGCTCGCTAGGATCACCTAAAAATTCGTCCGGGTGAGACCGGAAGAATTCCCTCTTCAGAAAAGAAGGTCCTGTATCTGCAGCAACAACAGCCTGGGCTGGATTCGCAGCCCTCAGAATGTCAACTGACGCCTGAAATGCCCCTGCTATCCCTTGGGCCAAAGCACCCATAAACTGCTGTCCTACTGGCTCGGCCACATTGGCCTGGCCAACACCCTCCTGAACTGCCGGAATCTCCTCTGGCACAGGCACCTCTTGCCTACCCGGCCTACCACGCCTACCGCGTCCTCGTCCTCGTCCTGACATCCTAATACAAGAAACAAAGACGTTAGCACATTAATAAATGTGCCGAAGCTAAACACTCACGTCCTAATGCATTGGACAACAATAATTCATTCCACGTAAGCACATAATCACATAAGCACCTACGAATTTCATTCCCGGATAATGATAGTCCCAAAGCGTTACTATAGTTCCGGTTGGAAGCAGCAGTGATCAAGTGCCTTTCCAACAAGACTACTAGAAACTCAAGGGTCCAATCAACATCCTAGAAACTACGTTCCATACCCACATAATCACATAAACATGTTATCATATAGGCATATAACAATACATCTAAGTCTCTACCAAACGAGACGAACCCATTGTGATACTAATCACTTCCCACGTACCCAAAGTATTCAAACCCGGTACGCTCTGATACCAAGTTGTAACGCCCTCAAAATTAAACCCATTAAATATAAAACAAGGCATGCATTATTAAAGGAAAAACATTATATTATTTAAATCATCAGAGTATTACGAAATAAAACATCAAATAAATGCCCTACGGGCTTACATCTTGCCAAGCCAACACTTGGACAAAATTTCATGAGTTCTAACTCAAAACAAATAAAGCCCTGGGCTTGAATGTTTACATAATTCAAATAAAACAACTAAAACAAATAAAACAAGTCTTCAAGTCCAAATCCTCACAAGCTAAGTCTTTGGAGGTAGTGAACCACCTGAACCTAAAAATGAAGTTCCCATATAGGGTGAGCCACAGCCCAGTAGAGAAATACTAAACCAAGCATAAGAATTAACTAAAGCAGTAGCACCCGATACATGGTTAACACAAGATAATCAATTTACAATTCATCGACACAAATGCCTACGTTGTCTATGACACATGGTCTATGAACCTTTTACTTTCCATTTATACAGTCATGGCTCAGAACCTGGCCAGACAACTCAACAAGGATAACAAATCAGGTTAAACCTTTCTCATAACATAATAGACACACATGCTGGTGTTATACAATCTCAATCAAATTCACTTCCTTACTTCCCAACTGATACACATGGTGGTGATGTATCATATCAACAACAAATAGAAATATTTCTATTATAATTAAGCACACACATAAGTGATGCTACTGGAGTCCATCCCCTATCTCCTCCCAACAAGTCCGGTTTAGAGGTCCATCCCCTATCTTCCCCTAAACCGTGGAGTTCATCCCCTATCTCCTCCAAAACCAAATGCATATGCAACATAATCAATACTTGCCATATACAACACATAAATAATACACGAATGTTCTGTATTAACTCAACAGTCAAACAATTGACTCAATTTCAGTTATACCTAAGCCGCATGCAAGGTCTACAACAATCAATGGCTATCCTCCACCGATAGCCCAAAACAGTTATTTCTAAACAAGAAATAAATATAACAGTGAATGTAAATTCGACATTCTCATAGGTAAGTATTTAAACTACCCAACTATATCATCAATTCACTAAATTTCCCCAATTCCATGAATTAAACTAAATTCCACAATCTTCCTTTAAATTAATTATATAAATTAATCTATGACAAAACCCTAAGGTTTCTCCCAAAATTACCAAACTACCCCCACATACCAAAATACCACCACTTAGGATTAAAGCGTATAAATGGAGTAGGAAATCCCTACCTCGAAGAAATAACTCAAAAAGGAGAAGATGAAGATGATGCCCAAAACTTGAAAGTGCTCCAAACCAACAATTGCTCAGATTAAATGAAAGCCCTCACTCTCCTCTATCTTATTTGTAAAGCAACTAGGGTAAAAACACACCCTAACTAGATCAAACCTAGGAGAGAAGGTGAGTTGGGAGAGAGAAAACTCGTAACTAGGGTTTCTGGATCAAAAAGTTGTAAAAAAAACGATTTAAAACTGTTGCTGCGTATTTAAACTGGACAGGCTCGCTCGAGCGAAGACATGGTCGCTCGAGCGACCAGACACAAAAATCCACGCTCGAGCGAAGAAAAGCTCGCTCGAGCCAAAAACTCGATGCTTCAGGTCTGCAACCCAGAAGCTCGCTCGAGCGACGAAATGCTTGCTCGAGCGAAGAACTCGAAAACATACACCTCGCTCGCTCGAGCGAAGAAAAGCTCGCTCGAGCCAAGAAACACACCTCTCAGGTCCTAAGCCCAGACGCAGACTCTCGCTCGAGTGACCAAACCCTGGCTCGAGCGAAGAACAAAAACAACAGCTTGCTCGAGCGACCAACTCCTCGCTCGAGCGAAGGTCCAAAAATCTGGACAGCAACACTTGGTTTCCAACCCAATCAACCTGTAACAAACCTGCCCAATTCAACCCATAACTCAAAAATAAAGAATTAAAGGATGACAACAACAATAATACAACAATGGAATCTACGGAACATAAGTCCGGATACAATAATCAAAAGGGAAAAGACCGGGGTCGCTATAGTTTTTCTCTTCTCTATGTTCATTACATGCCTAAAGTAATACATGATATACTAATTTCAATTGTCATCAAATGTTGGCATAACTATTACAAAAAAAACATTTATTTTAATTTCCTTTTAAGCAAATCCATTTTTTTTGAAGTGCCTACATATTCTTGTCTTCTCCTCAAGTTTACTCTTGTTTTCATTCTGTAATGAAGAAAGTTTAATAGCCCAAGATTCCATCTCATTAAGAGTGGAAGAAATTGAAGTTTGAGTCTTGTTGCTTGGTATTGTTTGTAATGACATAGTTTCATATTAAAGTTCAAGTCCTATTGAAGTCTCTTAGTCGTTGGTTTTTGTACTTATGTGAATTTTTCTTTGTCATGCAGACAAGAAATGCAATAGCTAGAACTTATTTAGCATCACAGAGGTTTGCCAGTTCAGCTGCTCTTTTGGTTGAAGACCCTACCGCTATGTGTGATCGTGAGATGTTTGTGCTTGAGGATACTGTTGAAAGCACTGTTGCTTGACAATCCATTTCATGAGCTTTGACTTTGAGTAGAAATTCTAACATCTATGGATAGTTTTTGATATGACATTGACGAATGGATTACTCTAATCTTTGGTTAGTTTTGGATTTTGTTTAGAATATAGTTTTTGGATAGTTTTTGGACAATTTAGAGATTTAAGATTTTTAGATGGTTTTGAACTTAAGGATAGTTTTTAGATGTTTGAAATGTATAAACAATTGTTGAATGTTCATAACTTATGAATATTGTTTCTTTTTGATACTTGAAATAATATTTTGGTGGTTGATTGATATTTTTCAAAGCCTGTTTGTAATTCTTGTTAGATTGTACAAAATAGGTAAAATAGAACCTGTTGAATTAAAAAAAAAAAAAGAAATTATATATTCTACGGAAGGCATAATAAGTCGTATTACATATTTTACGATGCGCAATTAGCGTCGTTATTTGTTTCACTAATTAACGGCGTGCAAAAGTAGTCATAGAAAAAGTAACAACGACGCACAAAATCTGTCGTTAAATAGTTTTTAACAGCGTACTATAGCATGTCGTAGAAAAAGTAACAACGACGCACAAAATCTGTCGTTAAATAGTTTTTAAAGGCGTACTATAGCATGTCGTAGAAAAAGTAACAACGACGCACAAAATTTGCCATTAAATAGTTTTTAACGGCGTATGAAGCATATCGTTGAAAATGAATGACTTTCCATAACTGGTCATAATATGACGCGCGCTGCACATCGTAGAAATGTTTTTACAGTGTGCATTGCGCGCCGTAAAAACCCTTTTTTGTTGTAGTGTCTTCTGGCTTGTTTTTTCTTTCCTAACTTACGAATAATATGTATTGAGAGTTTCACGAAATGAATGATTTAAATTATCCAAAAAAAACTCATAATGAACCTCACATATCCTTTAATTTTAAAAAAGAAAAAGAAAAATTAAAATGTGAACTTAAAACGACGATACTTTTTAGCTTAGCATGGTTAAAAAAATTATATTTTGAATGATAATTGACCTTTTTTATAATTAATTTGATGATTGTAAAAAAAACAAAATTATAATTTAAATATGATATTTTGTTTTATAAATTATTTTAATTTAATTAATTTATATTAATTATTTTAGTAAAAAAAAAAAATCTCAGAGCCCATGTTCTCAAACATGCCAAATAGATTCTCGGATACAACCATTTAGAGCATCTCCAACAGTTCACCTAATTTTTCACCAAATCTGAGTAAAAAAATGACCATTTTCTCAATCTGATACAGAATACTCCAATGGTTGATTTTCATCAAATATGCTCTAAGGACAACCGGTTGGTCGACCGGCTGGTCGACCAGTAACGGAAAAAAACAAATTATTTATTTATTTTTTTTGAATTGTTTGAACCTACCTATTTGAATTGTTTGAACCTTTTAGTGGTCGACCGGTAAGGCAAAAATATTTTTTTTTTGAATTGAATTGTTTGAACCTACCCATTTGAATTGTTTGAACCTTTTAGTGATCGACCGGTTGGTCAACCGACCGAGCAACCGGCTGGTTGACCGGTTCCTCTCCTCCAACGGTCACAAACAGTAATTTGCTGAAATTTGTATCATGTTATCAGTTTAATGATTTGTTTGTTCAATTCTCAATTTGATACCAGTTTGATGAAACCGTTAGGCCACGTTTGTTTGGCGGATTAGGTTGGATGGGATTGTTAGTGAAGGGATTGTTAGTGAAGGGATTGTTAATGTGGGGATTGATAGTGAGGGGATTAAGTAAAAGTATGTTTGTTTTGATGATAGTGTGAGAGATAATTAGTGATGGGATTGTTAAATTATTTTTGTATAAAATAAATAAATAAATTATTTCTATATTAAAAAAAATTAAAACAAATATTAAAGTAAACAAGTGCACTTGGTAAAAAAAAATGAAATTAAAAAAATAATTTTTTTATATAAAATAGACTCAATCCCCTCACTATTTTCCTAATCCCACCCAAAATCTACCCAAGCTAATCCCCCTGTGTGAGGGGATTCATAGTCCCATGGGACTACTAGTCCCCTCCTATTTTTTCTAAGCAAACATGAGCTATGTAGGGCCCACGGGATTGGTAGTCCAATCCCCCACCTATAGAGCCAAACAAACATAGCCTTAGAGTTTCAAAAAGTGTCTTTTTCATTAAATTTTAAATTTAATGAACAGTTAAATATGGTCCTAATGGGATGGGATGGTTCTGAATGTCCAAAATGGTGGCTTGTCAACTTTTTTTCAGCATGTGGCATCACACTGTCTTGTCCAACTCTTTTGATAATAAAATAGAAAGGGTTATTCTCAATTGATGATGACATACACACGCGGACAAACCCATATATATATATATACACGCACACTTTAGTTTAAAAATGCTCGTATAACTCACGAGTTATTGTTATAATATATTTAATTTTTACATTTTAATAATATTTTAAAAATTAAAATATTATTTTATGAAATTAAGTGAATATTTTTTTTGGTATTTATTTGTAAATCCCAATAAGTGAACTTATTGTTTAATAAGTCTTATGAAAAAAATTTGTCATAAAAAAAGTTACTAATTGTAAGTTTTAGCGGCAATTTATAAAAATTATGACAAAAAAGACATTAATTGTCATTTTTTAGTGACGTATGTAAAAAATTATTACAAAAAAAATTATTTTTTGCGATAATTTTATCAAAACTTATTTTCAATAAGACTTGATGGGAATTAAATCTAACTATTAGGACCTATTGGTAGTTTATCTTATTTTTTTTTTTATATAAAATACTTCAATTGTATTACTATATTATTTTAGGTGAATTTATAAATTTTTAATATTTCTTTCAAATTTATAAAAAGAAAAAAGAAAAAATTGTAGGGTGTAATTTTTCTCAACAAATATATTTATATATATAACAAATAAAAAGGTAATTCTGTTATCTAAACAAAACTACTAAGATAATTCATTAAACTAATAAAGAAACAAAAGAAAATACATATATATATACAAATGAATAATTTTATTAATACATAAATTATTTTCAGATAGCAAATGATTACTTTTATTAATAACTAAATTATTAAGTAAATTAATAATTTTCAATGATATAAAAAATATTTTCCAATTAACCATTTTGTTAATAAATAAATCAGTCAATTAATAGTTTTTAATAATATGAGAAATATTTTTCAAAAAACAAATTTGATAATTTATTATTGCATAGAAAGATAGCCTTTTTTCTCCGAGTATTGTGTTAAATTAAAATTAATAACAAATGATAGTTGTAATTTCTAGTATTATAGAACCGATTCATATTTTAAACAAACCTTATGGGTGTATTTGTAATTTATTAAAAAATAAAATATTTATGTTTCATAATTGACCAAAAATATTTCCATATTACGGGAAAACATGTTTCGTAATTGACCAAAAATGTTTGTGTAATTATAAAAAGATCTATTTCATAATTGACCAAGAATATTTACATAATTACGAAAAACCTTCACTGTATATATAAGCTACCATTAGTAAATTATTTAAAATAAAAAAAAAAATCGAGGAAGAAAGACGAATATGAAACAGTTAAGAGATTCTTATATATATAGATATATATCTATATAAGGTGGGAAGGCCCGTGCGAGGCACCGGCGAGTTGCACATTTTTTTATTTATTAATTTTTTATTTATTTATTTTTTTATTATTATTTTTTTTTTAAATTTTAAGGTAGTATTTATTTGATGGAAGAAAAATATTTAGTAGAAGTTAAAGAAAAATAATTTTATTTTAATTCATTAGTATTTAGCTTTCATTTCAATTAATTAAATATTATTTGAGATTATTATGTTGAATTTTTTATTTTATTTTATTTTATTTTTCTATTGGAAGTGAATAAAGTAGAAGATTAAATAAATAGAATTGTTCATATTGCAGGTTTTGTTGAGTATATCTTTTACAAAACTCTCAAGATATATAGGGAATATAGATATATTTATACATAGAATATGAAAATTCTATGATACTACACATGGAAATTAAAGATATATATAGGATAATTTTATGGTATTATATGCTCTTTAGTTACAATATTTGAAGTCTTTGGTTATAATTTATTGGGAGGTTAGTTATGAAATGTCATAACTAGTATATGGTGCAAATTTTTTTTTTTTTAGGTATATGGGAAAGTAATATGGTTCACACTCTTTTAGAAGAGTGTATTATAATATTTATTATAATAAGAATGCAAATATATAAAAATAATAATAATAACTTAACCTAATATTTGTTATGTTTTCCAAATTTATTTTATGTTTTTGGATCTCTATGCAAAACATGACAAGTTTTAATATTAGAGAAATAAGTTCCAAAAAAAAAAAAAAAAAACATAATTGCATAATTTTTAAAAAGTGTTTATAATTGTCTAGTTGTAGAGCTGTTTTTTTTTTGTTTTTGTTTTTGTTTTTTTTAACAATTTGCAATTTTAAGTAGAAATATATAAACAATAAATTAGTTACATATTTTTCATTAAAATTTTTGGCTTTTTAGATCCACTTATTAGTTAATTAAGAGGAAAGATGACTCAATTAGCATGGTTTACAATTTTCATTAATCAAGAATATCATATAAATAATGTTACATAATATTTTTGAAAAATATTTAATATGTTTTTTTGCTACAAATTCATTGATGTTCAATAGATTCCTTTTTAGGGTGCCGTTGCCATTAGCAATATAAAAATTAAAAGTTACAATTTAAAAAAAAAAAATTCTAAATTTGTATATTCAACACTTTTGTTTTTGTTTTTGTTTTTATCAAGCAACTTTTCAATTCAATAAATTTAGCATTTAATTTTGAACCTTCAGTTTTCAATTTTCAATTTTCAATTTTATCAAACAACACCTTACAATTTAAAGTATTACAATTAATCTCACATTGACAAGATATGTGTTATTTTTTGATTTGTTAAAAATTCAATCATGCTAGAGTTAAAAACGAAAATAGCTTTCAGTGGTAATTTCATATTTACAAATTTATACAAAAAATTTTAACTTTAATTATTAAAATTAGTAAAATTTATCACTATTTTAAAATTATTTTTGAAAACATATCAACTTTTCCAATAAAACAAAATAAATATGTAACAACGGGTATACCTGGCATCCATTGTAATAAAGTTAATAGCCTTTGGACATTTTACCATTCTTTCGGAATGGCTATAAATCTGAGGGGAAAACAGGAAAAAAGGACAAGCCTCAAACAGGTAAGAGCTTTTTATATATATAGATATATATAAATAAAAGTTATTCTTATAAAAAAAAATTAGGACAAATTACATATACACTTTCGAGATTTACTTAAAATGCAGATAATTTCATATAATTTAAAAAATTACAAATATTCCTTTATTAGAATTTTTTATTTAACATAATTAACTGAAAATATGAAACCCCTAACTGCTCTCCTATATAATTATAAAATTATTTGAATTATTATGTTGAATACATGTTCATATCATTAAAAACTATTAACTGACTTGATAATTTATAAATAAAATTGACTATTTGTTATGAAATTAGAAATTTCAGAAGGTGGAATATAATTTGTAAAATCACATGAGGTAATTTGTATTTTAAGCAAACCTCAGAGAGTGTATTTATAATTTACCCAAAAAATTAATATATATATTTTTATAAAATCATTTAAATAGTGATATTTTTGTAATAAGTAATTTTTAGTAATTTTTTAAATTTATTTTGAAGTAAAAGCCTACCATAGAATAAATTATATATATGTTTTTCTGTTTAATAAGATTACTTACATATGCCTCGTTCGGGAATAGACTAATTTAGTAACTTTTTGACGATTTGACTAAAAATATGAACTAAAAAAAACTAGTATGTTTGAGATAACTTTTTGACTTTTTACGAAAAGATGTGCAAAAAGTAGAGAGAAAAAAGAATCTTTGACTTTTTTATATGGATTGTTAGTTTTTTAGTTTTTTTAGTGACTTTTTAATTTTTTGGCTAAAAAAATCACTTGCCAAACGAGGCCATAGTATTAAAGTTGAAACGATCTACATACAAAATTGTCATATAAAATTTATCACAAGAATAATATGACAATGGTATATTTATATATAAAATAATTTAAAGTGAAAGGCTCCTATTGAGCTATATCATTTTTTACAAAAAAAAAATAATCTACTTTTTTAATTTATTTATATGTTATTATTATTATTTTTTAAATTTCAAATTTTGTGGATGCATTATAAAGTGGGATGGAAATGGCACAATTGTTCCATTATTGATAAAGAGTTGAAACCAAAATCACTAAGTAATGAAGGTAATTCTTTGCGTAAGTTTTCTCAAATATACGTAAGTTAATTCATAAAAATTTAAGGAATCATAATTTATGTATATTTGTGAGAACTTATATAATTTTGTGAAATAACTTATGTATATTTGTGAAAATTTACACAAATATATATAATATATACCTTATACATCCAAACACTTCTCGATAAAGAAATGGTTGCTTGTTACTTGTTACTTCTTGTTATCATTATTAGGGGGTGACAAATGAAAAATATTATAAATCTCAAATTTTTTATTAAATAAATAATCAAAAATATGAATGTGGAGTCGTTGCAAATTTTGACAAATCCACTATAATGATTTGAAAAAATTGCTAAATAGTGTCTCGAAATAGAAGTGATTGATGATGATGCTGTATTATGCTCTGCAGTATCAATCCAAAAGAATAAAATAAATGAGAAAAAGGTGTGCAGGAGTAGGAGGTGGTACCAACCATGGAATAAACTGGTCATCAATTCCCGCACGTTTTTATTTATTTAAAGTGAAAGTGAAGTTTGAAATGGAGACAACCATTCAATATTTTTATACGTACCTTTTGAGCATCCCTAAATTAACATTAATAATGTTAATCTTTTTCTATTTTATATATCAATCTTATCTGCACACTCACAATGATTAGATATTAATCAAATTTATATGAAATCCATCATGTTAATAGTTGTGATCATCAAATAATAAACAAAAGCAATAAATTATAGAACTATCTCCTCTTTAATCCTTCATCTGCATTGAAGGGTGTTGTTCGAGTTCGTGTGGTTCATCATGAGTTCTGTTTCAATAATTCAAATAATTTATTTTGTCAAAATCCCTTGTTTATATCATCAATATAAAAAATTAGATATATCTGATAATTGTAATCTATTTAATTTACCACATTTGTTTTAAAAAATATAGACTACAAGTATGTTTTTAAAAATAGATAATTCAATTTTATTTATTTATTTATTTTTGCACAAATGGGATAAATTGAATAAATTAAAAATATCGGATCAACCTATTTATTTATTTATTTTTGAATGATATCCACGAAGAATTCTATAAAATGAACAATTCAGATAAGTAAAATTAGACCTGTGATGAGCGCATAGGCTCGGACTTAAAGTTTGTGGAAAATTTTTATTTGAAAAATAATTTTTCAAAGAAACACCACTTGATTATAAAATCTAAAATACCTCAAACCAAGTGTGTTGTTGTTAGTACCTCACCAAGTGATCCAAGTGTCTCGCCTCCAAAGTAATTTGCCTTGCACCCTCTTGCTTTTATTTTTGCGTGTATTTTTCTACAGACCTTAAAAATTCTGATGGCCAATTTTTGTATCAAATACATCTGATATATACACAACACATAAGAGAGTTTGCATGTAGGTGGGATCCTTAATTATGGGGATAAAATAAAAGATGTATCTTTTATTTTGAATTTGCAGGATACAACTTATCAAATTTTCATTTAATTATCTTTTGAATAGATAATATAGAACTTCCACTAATTGCAATAATGTCCATCAACACATTACAATTAAACCCCTAAATGTAGATAATTACAAGTGAGGCCCTTTCTTACAATTGGTCACAAACTTCCTTCCACCAAACTATATTCCACATGAGTTACTAGGTATGGATAAGTTTATCACTATCAAAAACCCTAACTCATGTAGGTGAATTCTAAATCTTTCCTTCTTCTAATTGGACCTCAAAAGCATTTTTGAAAAATAATACTTTTATAATTATACATGTACAAATACAAATATTTTTATGAAAAAGTTACCGACCAGTTTTCTTTTGGTCCAACATTAATAGGGAAAATTACTTGAATATACTTTCTCACTTTGAGAATGGTGGATTCCATGTTAAGTACCTATATAAATCAATTATCACTTACATAACCCAACATGTCTATGTATAGCCTTTGGTTCGACGTCACCGATTGACAATATCAAAGTTGAATGAATAATTAATTAATTTATACAACCGTCTCAGGTCAAAGGAAAATAAGTGCATTATAATAGAACTATCTTTTAAACTGATAGTGATCATTCCATAAGTGTTATCAAAATCGATCGTGTTCAGTGCATGTACTTATTGCATAGCACCCACTTATTTGCCTAAGGTCACTACCTTAATGATGGAGTTAATCATTCTATCATATAGCAAGAAAATAGGTGTAGACCATAGTAGTGTGATGCCCAATCAACACCCATAGCCTAGAACATTAATTGTGTCTACAAGGCACCGAAAAATAATAACTCCCAACTTTTGGTTCATTAACCATTAGCATGTTTTTCTACAATGTTACCAAAGGGACCTTATGTTCACATCATATGTAACATTAAATATAACATTACCCAGAATAATAATATACAAAAATGCAAAATAAAAATGCTAAGCAATTTATTTAATCAGTTAATAAAGTCAACAAATTAGTTTTTGAGGGCACAAATGCTAACATTCTCCCAGTTGCACTCAAAACCAATTACACATGTATTTAATACCCATAATCTCCAAGTGCTTCTCAAAAACCTTCTGAGTTAAGGCTTTTGTGAAAGGATCTACAACATTTTCAGCTGATGTAATATTTGCTATTGGCATATCTCCTCTATGGATGATATCATGTATCAAGTGAAATCTACGCTCAATGTGCGTTGTCTTTCAATGTGACCTAGGCTCAATAGCATGTGCAATAGTGTCAGTGTTGTCACAATAAACAATTATAGGAGATTCAATTGTTCAGACAACACCTAGTTCTTGAATGAACTTGTGAATCCAAATAGCTTCCTTTGTAGCTTCACTTGCCGCTACATACTCTACTTCAGTTGCAGAATCTGCAGTAGTATCTTGCCTGCAACTTCCCTAACTTATTTCTCCATTTCCATGAGTGAACACAAATCCAGAAGTTGATTTTCTATCATTGGTGTAGCCTTCAACAACTAAATTTTCACTACCAAACATAGGAAAATAGCGTTTAGTCCTTTTCAAATATTTCAGAATGTGTTTCACTATTGTCTAATGCTCTGGACCTGAATTGGATTGGATTGGTATCTACTCACAACGCTCATTGCAAAACAAATGTCAGGCCTAGAACAAAACATTGCATACATGAGACTTTCCACTGCCAAAGCTTAAGGAATATTTCTCATTTTCTCTCTCTCCTCTTGTGTTTTTGTTGCCATTCCCTTAGGGAGATGAATTCCATGCCCAAAGGGTAGGAATCTTGCATGCTAAATCTTGCCAAGACTTTGTCCATGTAATTGACTTGGGAAAGATCGAGTAATCTTTTCTTTCGGTCTCTAAACAATTTGATCTCAAGTATATAACTAGCTTCACCAAGGTCTTTCATTGCAAAGTGATTAGATAACCAAACTTTGACTGATGACATTGCTCTTACATCATTCCCAATAAGTAGTATGTCATTAACATAAGGAACCAAAAATACTTTGGCACTCCCACTGACCTTCTTGTAAACATAGGGTTCATCCATATTTTGCGAGAAACCAAATGATTTGATTGCCTCGTCAAAATGAATATTCCAACTCCAAGATGCTTGTTTAAGACCATAAATGGACCTCATTAATTTGCACACTTTATTTTGTTCACCATGAGATGTAAAACCTTATGGTTGGTGCGTATAAATTTCTTCTTGAATATAGCCATTCAAGAATGCAGTTTTAACATCCATTTTTCAAATTTCAAAATCATAGTGTGCAACAATTGACAAAAGAATCCTTATGGACTTTAGCATGGCTACTGGCGAAAACGTTTCTTCATAATCGATACCAACCTTTTGGTTATACTCTTTCGCCACTATTCTTGCGTCATAGGTTTCTACCTTTCCATTGGGTCCTAATTTTCTTTTATATACCCATATGCAACCTATGGGTTTAATACCCTCAGGTTTATCTACTAAGGTCCAAACCTTATTACAATACATTGAGTTCTTTTCAAATTCCATGGCTTTTTGCCAATGCCTAGCATCTTTGTCATTAATTTCCTCTTCATATGTAAATGGATCATCATCAGACAATTTTGATTTCATCTGATAAATCTCATTTAACAACAATAACTTAACTGAAGGTCTAATAATCCTTTTACCACGCCGAGGTTCTTGTGCAACAATTGGTTCAGTGGGCTTACTTATTTGTCCTTCACTTTGACTACTTGCCTCATCCATTAAAATGTCAGTTACTTCTTCAAGAACAATTCTTGTTATATTTTCATTGAAAATATAAGCCTCTTCTAAAAAAATAGCATTTCTACTAGGAATAATTTTTTGTTCTTTAGGATAATAAAAATAGTAACCAAATGCCATCTTAGGATATCCAAGGAAAATGCATCTATCAGTTCTCAATTCTAGTTTAGCAACATTTTTCTTTTTCACACGTGCTAGACAACCCCATATCCTAATACGCTTTAGACGAGGCTTTTTCCCAGTCCATAATTCATATGGAGTTTTAGGAACTAATTTAATAGAAACTCTATTTAACAAATAAATAGCAATTTCTAATGCAAATCCCCAAAAGGAAATTGGTAGTTCTGATATGCTCATCATTGAAGGAACCATATCTAATAAGGTTCTATTTATTCTTTTAGCCACCTCATTATTTTGTGGTGTGCTCGTGGGGATTAATTGAGATATGATACCATTCTCTTTTAAATAATTTCGAAAATCATCTAAAAGATATTCTCCTCCACTATCTGATCGAAGAGTTTTGATGTTTTTTCCAAGTTGCTTTTCTACTTCACTATGAAATTCCTTGAACTTTTCAAAGGATTCAGACTTATGTTTCATTAGGTACAAATAACCACACCTAAAATAATCATCGGTGGATGTAATGAAATAGTAAGAACCACCTCTTACCATGTGATTTATTGGACCATAAACATTTTTGTGTATTAATCCCAAACCTTCTGTGGCTCTAATTCCTTTTCCTAGAAGTGGAATTTTAGTCATTTTTCCTTACAAGGGGGGCTCACAAATTGGATAGGGCTCAACTTCCAAAAAATCCAAAGGCCCATCCTTGACCAATCTATTTAGACATTCTAAATTGATATGACCAAGTTTCTAGTGCCACACGTAAGTTTGATTAACATCCCTTTTTCTTTTAAGGGGTAACATACCGGTGGATGTATCATTCTCAACATAATTAATAGAATTATTAATAGGACTAATAAAATAAAGACCATCTATTAAAATGCTAGAAACCACAAATTTATTATTGTGCTTAATAACAACTTTGGAAGAAAAGGAAAAACAATATCCTCACGAAATTAAGTTTGAAATAGAAATTAAATTTCTATAGATGTCTGGCACAAATAGACAATCTTTCTAAAACTAGAGTCTTATTAAATGATAATTCCAAATAAAAAGTTCCTATGGAAACTACAACAACTGTTGTATTTGTTCCCAATTTTATTAGCATCTGCCCTTCCTTAAGCCTTTTGGTCTCCTTGAACTCTTACAACATATTGCAACTATGTGAGGTCGTACTAGAGTCTACACACCAAGCATTAGGAGGACTAATCAATAAATTGGTTTCAATAACAAGCAAATTTGACATACCTTCTGAAGGTTTGTCCTTTTTCAGTGTTGCTAAATAATGATAACAGTTTCTCTTCCAATGGCTAGGCTTTTCTTAATGGAAACAATTTCCTTTAATTTTTTTTTTATCTATGCCCTTTTTAAAAGCACCTTGTGTTTTCCTAGAGAACTTAGAGCCCATAGGTTTCTTATTAAAATTATTCTTGCCCTTAGGCTTGAATTTTCTAGGACCTTCCTTCTCATCCATCATCACAGTGGGTTGGCTCTTTTTAATAAGATCCTCTGCTGCTTGCAACATATTGAGCAGATCTAA
Organism: Camellia japonica; assembly: GCA_030407325.1. Classification (NCBI taxonomy): domain Eukaryota; kingdom Viridiplantae; phylum Streptophyta; class Magnoliopsida; order Ericales; family Theaceae; genus Camellia; species Camellia japonica. Next base: position 7,667 of record JAPPVO010001536.1, on the reverse strand, counting down.
TGGTGCAATAGTCATCTTATTCATGTTATAATTCAAAATAAATTGATTATGAGAATCTGGTAAAGATGAAAGGATCGCATCAATTTTAGTTTCACCATCAATATCTGCACCCAAAGTTTCCATTATGTTAATAAAAGATATTATTTTCAGGACATGTTTTCGCACTGGAGTACCTTCCACCATTTTGGTGGACATCAAACATTTCATGGCAATTTGGCATGCACTTTTGTTCTGTTCTTCAAACATTTCTTTCAAATTAACCATCATGTCTTTTGCAGTGGGAACACCCTCATGCTGCTTTTGCAACACATTGGTCATTGAGGCCAATATGTAGCATTTTGCAGCATCATTCGCCTTATGCCACTTCCTAGCAGCCTTACATTGTTCATCAATGGAATTTGCTTTGGGGAGCGCATGTGGATCAGTGGTTAGGACATGGTTTAGTTTTTTAGCCGTGAGGACAATTCTTAAATTTCTCTTCCAATCCACATAGTTCGGTCTAGTCAAACAATTGTCATCAAGAATTTTGGACAAAGGATTAAAGTTGGTCATTTTGAACTACATATGTTAAAAATTACATTAAAAAAAATTAAAAACATATGTTAGAAGAATATAAGTATTGCATTGTATATAAACCCATACGATGCGGGATTTTGAATCTACTATGATAATGCTAACTAGAATTATCATTCAAAAAATCATAAGCAATTTATAACCCCACAAATATAACACTTATATTTAAAACATTCATAGTGAGCATTGGGAAACCAATCCTGCATGTACAAAAATTTCTTTTGAAATAAATGAACATACTTTGAATGGGTGGGTAGCCATTGCCCTTCATAATATCATCTCATGCTATCATTTTTCTTTTTCTTTTAGAAAAATTAAATTTATATGACTCCCAATATTTCTTTTGGGCTCCAAATCAACTCATATGACACTGTAGACACCCCATTCGGACCGCTCTTAAGACTTGGGCGCATCACTCTGAACACTCGATGATGAAATGTTACGCTGTGCAATCGTTCAATTCTTCACCAAAATGATTTGGTTTCAAGCTTTAAAACCTAAACCTTTCTCCCCCTTTGGACCAAAACCTTATTTTTTTTTTCTAGTCTGACCACTCAGAGAACAACTGGCCAGCAGATGGCCGGCAGGCCATTTTCATTGGGCTAGCCGTATATCCTCTTAGCTGGCCGGCCATGTTCAGCATAGCATATATTTTGACAGTTGCCACCTACTCCCATGCACATGCTTTGGACTAGCTATCTTTGATACAGATATTTCCAACGTGAGAACCTATTTTTCTATAAATACAAGAGCCCAAAGCTTGACCAACCATCTTCTCTACTTTCTTGCAATATACATACACAATACATACACCTTACTAGCTTAAAACCTGAAGCTTTTGCTGAGATTCTTGAACATAATTTTTGCTCCTTGAGAGTGCTTAGTTTGTGGTTTGTGAACTATGAAGCTCTTCCTCTCTTTCAAAAGGTGATCTTTCCATCATCTTTTTTCTATCTTTTTCTTGTATTTACATAGTGATTTTAGAGTTTTTTAAGCTTAAAATGTGATTAAAGCTTTGTTAAAAGTGAGTGAGCTAGCCACCCTTCCATTGGCTAGGTCATTAGTTGTGCACCTTTTTGTTTTTCTTTCATATATATATATTTTTTTGGTGGCTTTCTTTTCACTTTTTTTTGGTAAATTTTAGTACTTTTTTAGTATTGTTTTTGGGTTGTTTTTGTGATATAAATCAAATACGGGTTTACAAAAGGGTCCTAGTCCTCCCCACTACTTGTGCTTTTACTTCCTATGCTTTAAATATCATATTTGTGTTGTTGTACGTCCTCTCAGATTTGGCGTGTTTGGGATATAGTGGCCAATCTATTGAGTTGATCATTTTTAGCTTTCATTATGTCTCTTAGAACCATGTGGTCATGGGAGGACTAGAGCTTAGGCTTAGCCACCCCGCCACAAGTTTACTTATCTAGTGTAAATTTCTTGCTTTTATATTATTGTTGTTCACCTTGAAGCTAGGTAGTATCTTCAATTTTCAAAGTGTTGAAAAAGTCTCTTATCGATCATTTTCGATACATGGAAATGGATGTCTCATCCTTGTTCCATGAAAAGAGGAGTTGTCAACAACTTTCGCTAGTTGTGTGTTTAAGCTTTGATAGATAGCTTATTCCTTGTTTTATTCCCTTGCTTGCTTTAATACTCCTAAATAGCTCCTTATCAAGAAGTGTTGAAAACTCTCTCTTAGTTCCACTTTAAAGCATGGAAATGGATGTTTCATCCTTATTCCATGAGTAGGAAGATGAGTTGACAACACTTTTTGAATTATTACTTTTGTTCATTTTGGTTGCTCTATGATCATCATGTACTATCTTGTGACTTGATGATTTGTGAGTTAAGCATGCCTACCTCTTCATTGACCAATTTCATGATAGGAAGGAGGTAAGGAGAATAGCTTTGTTTTGTGTTTAGCTAAGTCTTTTCCTTTTGCTTTTAAAGATTATCATGCAACAAATTTGCAATGATTGATGATTTGGGAAGCAAGCCTACTCTCTCCTTTAAAATCCATATGACAGGAGGGAGCAGGAAGGATTAACAGCTTTCGGAAACCCTCTGTTCTATTTTATTACAGTTCTGCTCCAGCAAGGTATTCTCCAGAAACAGTGGCTGGTAGGCCGTTATTCTGTACGGCCAACCACTTCATCAGGCTGGCCGACCACCCATTTTGTACGACAATTGTGATTTTGTAGCAGAACATAGCAGATATTGAGGCCAAAACGAAATATTTTTCTAATTATAATGCAAAAAGGCCCTAAAACGCCTAAATCCGGCCTTGCAACAAGGAACCTAGACAGAAGAGCGAAATCGTAGCCTTCAAGCTGACGTCTGAATATCTCATTCATAATCCGATGAGTTAAATGAGAAAGGGGTGGTTTCATAGCTCTAGTTTGCTACGTCAACTTGCCCTTTGTCATCCCTTCTGTGAGGTAGCTTGTCTTCTCCAGCTTATCTGGTTAATGGGGCTCTCTATTCAAAGATTCAAGAAGTCATTCTGCTTTTTGGGATGGAGAAGTTTCCCTTTCTTTGATTCATTCGCCCTACGTGATCATTTACTTTCTTCTAGTGGAGAAGGGACAGACCTTCCCCGTCTAGTCGAATAAGTCAAAGCGATTTTGGTCACAGAAATGGGAAAGACAAAAGAAAATCTCAAATCTTAGCCAATCCCTTGTCAAAAGGTAATCTTCCCTCTCACTTGTGCTTGTGTGTTCCTATCTCTTATGAATGAGTCAACCGGATCGTGAAGATCTCACTTTATAGAGGCTGTGGAACCTAGAGTTGATCTGCTCTGAATCCTCAACTTCGAACCAAGGGCTTCTTTCTCAAGATCGAATTTAAGGCTGGGGCTATATAGGCAAAACGGGGGTTGGCGGCATCTGACATCAAATCACCTTAGCTTCATTAACAAGGTCTCTTTCAAGGCCTAAACCCCTTCCTATGAGCAAGAGAAAAAGCAGACCTTCAAGCCAAGCCAGGCTTAACAGATCGGGTCCACTAACAAGCTTGAGCTATGAAAGAGATCAACAACTTCTATATCTATATATGAATTATTGAGAATAAAAGCGAGCGAAGCGATAAGACAGAAAGCACTTATAGCCTTATAGTTCAATTCATGTATGCAATCAAGCAAGCTATAACTTGAAACGAGAAAGAACGCCTACGGGGGCTCGTTCTGCGAGGAAGACTAGCATACTTGGAAGAACAACAATCCATATGGATAACCTGAGGATATATCTATTATACAGAGAATCAAAGTTGGGGAGACTCGTAAGCTAAGCTCTAAGCAAGCACTGATAGCTAGTAGTGATTTTATTCTAAAGGCTAAAGGAAGTTAATTCATACTAGTACGGATTCTTAAGTAAGCAATATAATAAACACAATAATGCCAAAGCAATGGAGTTGTGATTCTTAAGTATGCTCTTTCAAGCGAGTTGTCAGGTAAGTCAAGAATGCCTAAGCATAAGTAAGGCTAGCTCATTCCAAGCAAGAGAGACAAGCTCTCCTTAATTCCATCTATAAGCCAGAGAGGCAGGCAAGAAAGGAAGCATAGCATGCAAGGCACTTCTCGCTCTTTAATAATGCTAGTGGTTCTGCTCCGGTAGGCAAGATATATGAAAAGCTAACAATGAAAGCTCTAAGCAAGGCAAGGAAGCTTAGCTTCTCTACTAAGCACTTCACTCTAGTTGTTATGAGAAAGCAAGCTAATGAAAGCAAGCAAGGAAGATAGAGCTTCATTTCCTCTCCCTGACCTCTTGCTGGAAGCATCAGAATCAAAAGATTAAGAAGGAGGTGAAGGAGAGCTGCGATTCCTTTGGATCCAAAGATTAAGATGATACCTAATGGCTCTAGTCAGTTGTTTCTTACCCTCCTATTCCCCCACCCCCCGAGTCCTTTTGATGGATTCTTTGTAGCTTACCTTTGAAAGATGTTCTATTGGGTCACCTCCTTCCATTGGGAGAGAGATCGGGAGAGCTGGGTTTGGTAGTTCCTGTTAGCTGGCAAGGATACGAATACAGGTAAAGGGATTGGTTTATTGGACTTTGAATGCTGCCTGGCAGTGGAGCTGATGGAAGAGAAAGAAAAGGAGGTGGGCCAACAGAGGAACTTGAGAATGAGATGTTTGGTTCTTCTCCGGGGTCATTGGATAGGGTAAAAGGCTAGCTTCTGAATCACTGGTTCCTGGTTCAGATGTCGTTGTATCCGGTTCCGGTGCCATAGATGTTCCTAGTCCGGGCTCTGTGGATGGCAATAAGATAAATCCTAGTTATTCGTGGCGTTAGGGAGGGGATGTAGGTGGGTCAGTAGTTCCCCTTCGAAGGTCCTAGTTCTTGTTTCGGGTGAGGGCTTCAGTCTATGGGAAGCATAAGTCCTGTTAAAGCGCTCCTCTGGTTGGTGTAGGTACTACTACCAGTCAAAACTCTCGCTAATAAGGCGTAAGAAGGCTTTTTCGTTTGATGGAATCCCGTCCTTCCTTTTAGAGATACGATAGCGATTCCCTTCCAGTGTTATCTAGTAAACTCTTATCTGAAAGTACTTTTCCTTCTCTTTGTCAAGCAAGGAATAACTAGCCTGAGGGAATTATTCGTTAAGCAAATCTGCAAGCAAATAGGGAAAGCAGTTAAATAGGGGAATAGAAGCAGTCCAAGGTAAGTTTCAATCGGGTGGAAAGAAAGTGAAAAAGAAAAAGAAAACCCCAATGAAACCACGAGGAAGCATTTTCGGGGACTAGCCCTATACTGACCAGAAAGACACCAAATTATCCTTATTGGGGCTTAGCCTTACTAAAAAATTGGAGATATATACTCCTTACTTTCAACATAGTCAATTTTGTTAGGCTAGGCTAGACACGTATGCACCTTCTTTTTACTTCGACGTTGAGCAAAGGGTTCGCCAACCCCAGATCTATTTATAAGAGGTAGTCAAAGAGGTTCTCTTACTTACCTGCAGCATGCTTCTATTTCCTGCTCCAAAAGTAGGTTTTCTTTTCCTGCGCCCTATGCCAAGAGGCTAGATTGTACTAATCCGACTAATCATACGATGTAGATGCAACGCTATACCTAGAGTCTAATTTGTTTTCACAGTCTGAATCTCAGATTGAAATCCTGCATAGAACCTCCATAGGGAAGGGCATCTAGCCAAATCGTGAAGAACCTTCAAATGGAAGGACTAGAGTCGGGAGCCACATAGATAGGCACGATAGAAGGAAAAAAGGCCTTGGCTGTAGTCCTATACCCCTTCCCCTTACTTTATAGGGGTAGGGAATCCACAGGAAGAAGCTGGAAATCACCCGAGGAATGCCTCTATTTATGCCTGGCGAGGAGCTAACTTATTTCTTTTACCCCTATTCCAGCTTAGAGGAAAGAGGCCCCTACTTTAAGGGGACCAGTCCTCTATTTAGGAACAATACCAACCTAATCTGTTCCTATTCTGTTAGCAGTTAGCAGTTAGCAAGCGATTCGATAAAACAAAAAAGATGTTATTTATTATGATAGGTGGTTCGGAATTCTAGTGATAGTTACCTTGGGTTTTCTTCTTAATTTAATTAATGGCAGGACAAGTCCACCTTTATCATCCCGATCGGGCTTACAGGACTAACTTGGGTTTACCGGGGCAGCATACATTCTCAGAGTTAGCGGGGTTCCTTCTGCCTACTTTCGTTAGGGGACCCTTATTTACTCAGATTGCTAGAGATCTATCGGGATAGTAGAAGAGGACTCACTTCAAGAGTGAGGTTTTCAATCCTGTATATTAATGTCTTTCCTCGAGGCGATCTAATTCCTCTTCTCAATCTTTTGATTACGCTCTCTAAACACGTATTTAGATATGAATGAAGGAATGAACTTCCTGGTACGACTTACAACCTTAATCCGCTCCTAGCCCCTAGAATGGAAGGAATGTGAAGTGGGAATAGAATGCCTTGTCGGCTTGGCTGCAGAAGCCCTGGTGGATAGATAGAAATCCTGATAGAAAGATTCGGTCGATGCCGAGCCGAAGAGACAGGAATGAACTTCCTAGCCCTATCACCTGGACCTCTTCTAAGACCTTCTTTAGGTAATCGTTGATACCACAACAAGAGGCACACTTTCCTTTGGGCTAGGGGGTGGAAAGAAAGATGGGTTTGCCTGCATCTTCACCAAGGAATGGATATTGATATTGCCCTTGAGAAAGCCTGCTGGAGATCCGTTGAGCCGGGGAGACAGTTTTGTGTAGTGAATATATCTTTTGCGTCTCCTATTCATTCCTCATTGAGTGAATGAACTCAAGAGGAGAGCATTGGTCTACTGGGATTTTACGGCCTGAATGTGAAAGATACGCATTTGATCGGAATAAGTTCTCAGGTATCGATCTTGACACCTTTGAACGGACTTCCCTTTAGCTGCAACTACAAACTAGGGACTTGGAACTTGCTAGAGAAACTCGAAGCCGCAGATAACAAATGGGGACTACTTGCCGTAGCTACTGGGTATTAGGATACCTTTACAGACTCTTCTAAGACACTTGGCTTCCTGAGAGTTGACTCTTGCATTCGGCCGGATGGATAGCGACTAACTCATAGATACGAGATACCATATACTAACTAACAGAGCTCTTAGCGCTAGCTTCCTTAGAGGCTAGCTCTAGCTTCCTTAGAGGCTAGCCACATTCACTTCCTTTGCTAAGAAGACCTTTAGCTTACTTATAGGTAGAAAGAAAACAGAGAGGTTTCCAGAGGGTGTTCTCGGTTGTGTACATGCGGTTCCTCACCTCCCATTCAAGTCCCCTTTAGATGTTTTGATTCATATATGTAATTAATTAGTTGCTTTGCTTTCATTGAACTTGTAATAATTAGTTAATTAATTAGTTTATTCATTTGTGTTTGTAATAATCATTCGGACCCTCTTATGCGAGGGGCAAATTTGCAGTATTTGTATGTCTTCCAACCCCATTTCTTTCTCCCTTTTATTTTTATGCTTATCGTGGTTGCATATAATGTTATGTTTTCATTTCATATCATTCCCATGCTTTGTATTCATTTTTGCATAGATAAGGTTCGGTTCATCATTCTTGAATATTATTGTCATTGCCTATTTTCTTGAATATGTGTGTTA